>PVJA010038292.1:0-19843 GCA_004027025.1 Myocastor coypus
TTTCTCTTGTCCTAGTGCTATGATATCTTGAAAAGCAGAAACTTTAGAAATATGGTATTTCAAAAGCTCACTATACTTGTAGTGCTGAAGAGTAGAAAATACTTAGAATCTCCCGAAACCCACAGCCCAGGCAGTGATCACTAGGTGCCATTCCAGTGTTTCTTTTTATTTTGACGCTATTTCAGGCCTTTCCGAGTGAAGAAATCCTCATTCTTAGGTTCTCTTAAATGATCACTGGTAATTGTTTAACATTATCATTCCTTGAATACCAGTTGGGACAAAAAAGAGGCCGAGGCAGGAAGATCACAATTTAAAGCCCAACTTATGGACTTAATGAGACCATGTTTCAAAAGGAAAAAGAAGAGCTAGTGGTTAGCGCAAATGTTCTGAGTTCAATTTCCAGGAGAGAGAGAAAGAGAGAGAGAGAGAGAGAGAGAGAGAGAGAGAGAGAGAGAGAGAGAGAGAGAGATAGGAAGGAATGACAAAAATGCTAAAAGGAAAATATGAGAGTGAGATGCTCATAAGAGACTTTAAACGGTTCTAAAGTTTTCCTGTAACTTCAAAAGTTGACTTACATATTTAAGTAAAATCAGGCTATATGATGTCTGCAGTTTGTTTTGCCTTCAGACTGCTTTGATTAATCAGGGTCTTTTGTAGTGCTGTATTAATTTTAAGGTTTGATTCTCTGTTTCTTTGAAAAATGGCATTGGGATTTTGATAGTGATTGCATTTCTTGTATATGATGCCAAAACAAGGCATCAAAAGCAAAAAGAAATAACAAAAACAAAAAAAACCTTTTGTACAGCAATAGAATAAAAAATGTAAAAGTAAAGCTGGGTGTGGTTGTGCATACCTGAATCCTAGCATTCCAGCCTTTTGGGAAGATGAAGCAGGAGGATTTCAAGGTCAAGCCCAGTCTAGGCAACCTAATGCTTTAGTGAGACAATCATTCAAAGTAAAAAAAAAATTAAGAATTGATTGGATATATAGCTGAGTGTGAAGGCCTTGAATTCAATCCCCAGTATTAGATGAAGAAAAAGGAGGAAAAGGAGGACCAGAAAGGAGAAGGAAGAGAAATGCTAACAGTTAAATGAGATAAAATATTTGCAAAACATGCATCTGATAATTAATATCTAAAATACCCAAGGAACCTACAATCCAGCAGCAAAAAATTCTCAGTCTGATTTAAACATAGCAAAGCAATTGGCTAAACATTTCTCAAAAGAAGATACACATTTTGCCTTAATGAGTATACATCAAGGTGTTCCAACATAATTACATATCATGGAAATAAGAAACAAAACCACAGTAAATTATTACTTCATACTGGTTAGGATAGCTATTACAGAAACAACAACAACAACCAAGGAAATAAGCATTGACATGAAGGTGGAAGAATTACAGCTTTTCATGCTATTTATGGAGAAGTAATTTGTTAAAACTAGTATAAAAAACACCATGAAAGCAGCACTTCAAAAAATTAAAAGTGAACTTCCATATAGTTCATCAATCTGACTTCTGCCTACATATGCAAAGGAGGTGAGGCAGAATTATAGAGATGAACTCACTCCCATCTTCAGTGTACAATATTTATAATATCCAAGATGGGAAAACAACTTGTGGTAGATTTATTAATGGCCAAGTTATACTGCCCAGCTGAACTGAGATGGCATATCTTTGGGGGTGGAAGACGCACTTGAGGATTGTTGCCAAAATGACATAGAAGGACAATGGAATGCATGCTGTGCTGTGGATTTTCCTGGAGGAACTTGCTGTGGCCATTTTTTTTTAAATGGGAAATTGGATATTCTTATCATCAGAGGAGCTATCTTCTTACCTGTCCCTGGGTGTATGGTTGTTTTTCTTTTATAGTTCCTGGCTTCAGTGAAGATCCCTAAGAACGTGAATGTTCTCTTCGTTGGAAAAGCTTGGGTCCTTATCAGGAATGGCTGCTATTCTCGCCTGAGGAGCTCTGGTCTTTGGCCTAAAAGTCACCTCCTGGTTGTAGTGCAGATGCCTTAGCCTTATGACACAGACACTTCACCCTGCTTGCTGGTGCAGACTTTCTAGCTTCCAACACTAGCCATTGGGCCTCCCTGGTGCAGATTCTTGATATAGACTTACATGACACATATCATGTCACTGGCTCTAGGCCTCCAGCTAGATGCTTGTGGGACACTGCAGTCAGAGCCAGAGACTTGGCTGGATTCTTTGGGTCTCTGACATGTAGACAGATCTCTTGTCCACATTTGCTTTTTACTTTTTAATTGAATGTTATAGAATAACCCTATAAATTATGTGTCCTGTATTTAGTCTATTCCCTTGCAAACTTTGACTATAGCACAGAGCACATAACAACGAAGGTATTAAAAATGTAGCATAGAGAAACAAAAAATACACATTCATAATGTGAGACAACATCATGAGAGATATTATACAGTAATACTTTGTTTCACGAGTGCTTCTCTTGAAAATAATTCTGTTTGCAGAGAGAAAAATTGGGCAAAATTGCACTTCCATTTGCAAAGTCCATATCTTGTGATGAACATGACCACAACCATTTCCTCATACAAGTACAAAATGTCTGTTTTCCCTAGAATCATGGAAAGAATTAAGTTTGTGAACTAAAGTACCACTGTATATATCATTGAAATTTCCATAGCAGAAGAGAAAAAGGGGATGGCTAAGGTATTTGAAAATAATAGTTGAAATATCTGTTAAGTTAGATGATAATTGTACACCTACTGACCCATGAGCCTTAAATAAAAGAAACGTGATAGGAACCATGTCAAGATACTCCTGGATCAAATTGCTCAAAAATTTTTGATGATGAGAAGAATTTAAAAGCAGTGAAAGGAAAAGTAATCGTTAAATTCAGAGGAACAAGAAAAAGTTGACAGCAGATTTCACCTAGAACATAATTAAACAAAAATATAAGGTAACAACCTTAAAATACTTTAAAAAAACGAATATTTTGACCCAGAATTTTGTACTCAGAATAAAAGAGCTTAAAACAGAAGGATGGCAAGTTTGAGTAGTACCTGAGCAATTTAGTGAGACTTTGTCTCAAAATAAAAAGAAATATAATGTTGGCCTACGGTGTCATGAACAAGTTGACACCTGAAATTGGTAGGCAGCAGTGACAGAGTCCTGCACCCTGTAGAGTTGATTTAAGGTGACAGGTACAAGGCAATCTCAAACAGGCAGTTGGCAGCAGCAGTGACCAGCAGCTGGCTGTCAGCTTTTGGCATCCAGTGTTACCTGGTGATACGAGGAGTGCTAGCAGACCCGCACTTTGTCAATTCAAAATTTTCCACTGAATTAAGCTAACAAAATGAAACAAAACAAGCCTAGGCTTATTGTCCACAAGAGAACGAGAGGGAAAAGAGCAAATAGAAAATATCTAGAGCATAGATTTAAACCAGCACATGGTAGTAAATTCTAGTAATCCTGGTATTCTGTTAGGCAGGGAAAGAGGATAGCAAATTTGTGCATAGCCTGGGCAACTTAACAACTAACAGTTTAGGGAGATCCTGTTGCAAAATAAAAATTAAAATATGGGTTGGGAATAAATCTCAGTGAATATGTTCTGCCTTTACTCCCTGTACTACACTCACAAAAAGAATAAATGAACCTAGCCGAGATAGCAATCTCATTAAAAGTATCTGCTCAGTGGTTCACTGGAAGTCATTGCCAAATGGGAAGTGAAAGGAAGGCCCAAGTATATGCTTCTTTCAAAAAAGTTACTTAAAATATAATGATGAAATTGGCTGCAAATAAAATGATCTCAAAGATATACCCTACTAATATTAATCAAAAGAGAGGTTCCAAACAATACAACAAAACTAAATATAAAGAAACTCATTTCAATGGTTTAACTCATCCAGGGATTATAACAATCTGAAACACCAGAGTTCAGTTGAACTAATGACACTTATAGAATGCTCCACTCAACAACAGCAGAATGCACATTCTTTGCCAGTTTACAAGGAGCAATATAAATTATATTCTAAAGCATAAAATTTAAACAATACATGTCAAAGTATTCAAATTAAATCAAATATATTCATATTATATTGAAGTGAAATAAAAAATTAATATGAGACTCATGCTTGAGAAAATTCATGTTTGGAAACTAACATACTTTTAAAAAAACAGGAGTTTGGAGAAACTAAAAGTTAGTTCGAGCAGAGGAGAAAAACTCAATACATCAAAATTTGTGAACTTCTGTAAAAATAGTGTTAAGGAGAAATATATGGCAAATAACACCTCATCTACTAGACAGGAAGAAAATTCTCAAAATTTCTTCTATAAAAGACTAAACAATGAAGAATATTTGAAGCCTAAATGTAGCAGGAGAAATCAGTTACTAAAAAATGGAGTAGAAATCAGGGAAGTAGAAGACTGGGAATATCTGAACAAAAATGTATTTATTGAGAGGATAATGTAGATGTCTTGGCTATTTGAATGAATACCCAACACTCAAAATGAAGGAAGGAAAAGTTTATGCAGCTCACAGTTAGTGGAGGTTTTAGTGCATATTCTGCTGGTTCCAAGATAGAGCGGCACAAGGCAGAGGGCACCTGTTCATGGTGGTGGAAAATGTCACAGAGCTAAGGGAGGAGTGGCAGCTGAGGCAGCTAGCAAGCCTCTCTCTATTCTTTACATTCTATGTAGATTGCCCACTCTAGGAGGGATGGTAGCACTCACATACAGTGGTGAGTTATAAATTAATCACAAACGCTGGAAGCCCACCCTAATGTCTTCATGAGGCTTTGGGGACAAAACTAGATATGAGCCATAACAGGAGACATGTACTGTTTAACAACCAAATTACATTCTCACACCTACATTGTTAAGTGAATTGGTCACTAAATAAGGAATTGTATATAGTATGTACATTATAATATTCAGAGCAAAGAAATGGTCAAATAAATCATATACTTCATGATTTTGTGCTCATTTTCATAACTCTTACATTCTGTGATGTATCATAGAACATAAAACTATACTATTATACTATACAGTATAATCAACAGAGTTTAGTGTTGTATAAACAAGGTCTACTGTACAAAAAAGATATTGATGCTCTATCAACAAGAGGCACAGAACTATACAAAATAAGTAGGGTCATAAGTCTGAGTGGTGATTTGTAAGTCCAGTTGTTAAACATGTAGGTCATTAAAAGAGGAATGTCTGTAACGTGAATTTACCCCTGGTTAGACTGACGAAGAAAGGGTAAAAGAGTGAAAACATAAGTGACTTATATTAGGATTTACTACAGATTCATGATAGATTCATGATATTAGGAGAACAATAAAGAAAACTTGAGAATAACTTTATGCTAGCAAATTTGAAAAAATTATATAAAATGACGTGAACAAATTTGTTGAAAAAACAAGCTACTGAAATTCACATAAGAAGGAATAGATAACCATAAGACTTGTTAGAAGAACCAATGTTAAAAGTCCTCACCTAGGGAAAAAAAGGAAAAATAAAAAGCATCTTTACATTTTGGTAGTTTTTTTTTCCCCCTAACGAATTCTATGAAGTACACACATAACAAATAACAGTAATTTTAAACAGTTTTTTTGAGGAAAATTGAATAGAGGACATGTTTCAAACATTTCATGAACTAAGATAGAAGACAAAAAGACTAAACATCATTATTTATTGTAAAGATAGATTCAAGAAGAAAGAGCCGGGCTTGGTGGCTCATGCCTGTAATCCCAGCACTTGGGAGGCTGAGGCAGGAGGATTGATGTGAGTTCGAGACCAGCCTGGACTACCAAAGTGAGCTCAAGGCCAGCCTGAACTGAACATATTGAGAGCCTGTCTCAAAAAGACAAAAACAAAAAAGATTCAAGAAGTAAGTCAAATCTTAGCAAGTTGACTCAAACAATACATGAAGAAGATAATATTTTATGACCAACTTCAATTTTTACAGTAATAGTAGGTTAGTATAATATTTGACTTTCTTACTTATTTTTAAATTTTATTTTTTTCTTGTTTCAGAACTTTTGTTTGTTTATTTATTTATTTTTATGGCCAGCTCAGCCTGCCCTGAGGGCAGGGCTGGCACAGCATGTGGTGCTGGGGGGATGGAACTGCGGGCCCCACAGCCTCCTAAGCTTTCCTAAGCAGGCGCTTTAGACCACTGAGCCATCCTGCTGGGTCCCCTAGTATAACATTTGAAAGGGAATGAAAATAAAACACTATAATAGTGAACTAAATTTGCAGAAGCATAACATTCTTTCTGCATTTTGTAACACATTTGCCAAATTCTAAATTCTCTCACCATAAAAACACGCTAAGAAATACGCATAGAAAAGAACTTTTCAACCAAATTAAGTCCTTTTACAACAAAAAATGGAACCAAAGCAAGGTGCAACAACAGACAAATGGCGAAGTAGCATGTCCTACTCTTTGTTTCCTCCCTCAACCAACAAGTTACTTAGCTATCAGTGAACTAAAATCGTGCTGGGAGACCTCAGGAGGAAAGTTAAGAAACTACAGCAACACAGGGAAATAAGGACACAAAAACAAAAAATGATGAGAAAAACCACACAAAAAGGATAGGAATAGCAGCTTAATTTAGCTTGCATCATCACATCTCTGAAGCTGGTACAAGTCTGTGCCTAAGGGATCTTAGCCTGTAAGTTCACTGTGAGGGTGAAAGGAAGATCAGGGTGAATGATGAGCTTCTCCACGATTTTAAAGCATTACACAAAACATGCGATGCCATTCTATTCCACTCAAATTACTAGGGAGAGTGACATGACTGAGATATCTTGAAATAGGAAAAAGAAGGGTGGATGCTATCAGCATGAGCATAGAAACAGGAAGCACTGTGACCTTCAGTGACTTGCTATGCAGAGGACACAGAAGCCTTTACTGCTGAAAATTGCAAAAACCATCCATGAGCACTTTAAAAATATCAGTTCTTGATAACTTATTTTTGTACATTCTTTTGTTAAAGATTATTTTGTTAGAACATGTATGTAGCACAATGTTTATATTCATTGTGGAAAGTTAATACATGTACATAACGTATCTTATTTCCTTTTTTTATTCCATTTGCCTTTTTTTCCCTTTCTGCTGCACTCATCTCTTGATCTTGCTTTTATTTATTTTTGTACACACTTGTGTTATTTTAAAATGTTTATATTCCTTGGATGAAGTACCACTGAGAAACCTACAGTGTTTGCCATTAGGAACTCAAGTGACTTCTTATACTACCTTCCTTATCTCTTTGTAGCGAACCCTAAACTAGACCCAACATGTGTGCCACACATCAGGGACCAAAAGTGGCTACTGCACACAGCTAAAATCTTCCCGGGCCCTGCTGCTGGTACTAGCTTCATACCTATCGGTGACCCTGAAGCTGTCTGCATTCACGCAGCTCATCAAATCCATGCCACCAGTTCCACTATCAAATGATCATGCAACAAACTATATTTGTCATATACACATGTACTGATGCTGAGTCCCATTTCTGGCCTTCACTAATTCATGCACAACTACAACCAGTAAGTCTGTATGCAAGCAAAACACTAAATCTCTCCTCACAATTGTGCACTTTTTTGCACCAGTCCTCATAATCATGCTACTATCACCATTGCTATGAATGTTCACATGGATAAATTTGTCTATTGTCACAAGTGGTTCTAGTTTCTGTCTATATATGCATGTTGCATAGAGAAATACAGTGGTGTAACAACTGCCACCCCCTCAAAGCCATAACAGATACACAGAAACAGACACACACACACACACACACACACACACACACACACACACACAATAATGCTATTCTGCTGTTTAGGCTGTAGAAGTCTTCCCTGAACAAAACCACTGTATAAGGTCTGGAAAATATGTCTGCCTTTTCATTTACACAAAACACGAAGAGTCATGAGGACTTAGGAAAATATGTTATCATCAAAGGAACACAAAGCCGGGCGTGGTGGCACACGCCTGTAATCCCAGCACTTGGGAGGCTGAGGCAGGAGGATCAGTGTGAGTTCGAGACCAGCCTGGGCTACAAAAGTGAACTCAAGGTCAGCCTGAACTGTGTAGCGAGACCCTGTCTCAAAAAGACAAAACAAAAACAAAGGAACACAATAAACTTCCACTAAATAATTTCCCCAAAATGAACCTCTACAAATTTCTGGACCAAGAATTTAAAATAATTATTGTAAAGAATCTCAACACTTTACAAAATAACAAAGATGGACAATTTAATAGAATCAGAGAAATAATACGAAAACCCCCACAAATCATTGACAAAAGATAATTCTATCTTGAGAAAAGAAATCATGGACATGAAGAACAAAATGAATGAAATAAATGATGAGATGAAGAGCTTCAATATTAACTTTGGAGAGCAAGAGAAAGTATCAGTGAGCCTGTTATGGTATATACCGAGATACCCCCTATGTCACATACATTCAGAGAACTGGAAGGGTATGTCTAACCATGCTATGAACTCTGTCCTCTGCCATGCCCCTCATCCATGTCACTCTGCCTTAGAGTGAGCCAACTATAGACTGAAACATTTACAAACTGTGAGGAAAAATTTTCTCATTAGAATTTTGCATGTGCAATGTTGTGTGGACATTAGTGGACTCTCAATCAGCAAAGAGAAAGTTAACTAAGACAGATGCCAAGAACAAGTTATCTGAGATCATCTAGTCAGAGGAGAAAAAAGAATGGAAAAGCAGGAAGAAAGCCTAAAGGATGTTTGGAACTCAATAAGTAAACCAGTATGTACATTGTGAAGTTTTTTTTTTTTTTGAGAAAGAGACAATGTGTCAAAAACAGTTTTAAACAATAATACTAATTATTGCTTGCTTGTATCTTTGAAAATATAGCAAGTACGAGGAGAGAAATAGACATCCAAAATCAAGAGGTTTGAATATTGAAAAGCAGCTCATTGTGTGCAAGATAAACTAGATAAGCTATTAGTGGATTTATCAGAAGAATCTTTGAAAGCTAAAAGGGATTGGGATCACATCTTGAAAATACATACAAAGAAAAAATTCCCAATACGAATGCAAACCCTTGGGAACATGGCCTTTGAAAAATGAAGAGATCAGGACTTTCCAAGCAAAGTAAAAACCAAGGATTTTTATAACCACTATATCTGTCATAAAAGAAATGCTTAAAGGAGTTTTTCAAAGGAAATTTTATATATGCTAGAAAGCAATGTAAAACACATAAAAGCATATATCTTACAGGTAAAAGAATACATATAGTTCAATACAAAATAAGATATCACTGTATCAGTTGTGCGCAAATTACCTATAACCTTAATATAAAGGTTAAAAACCAGAAATGTTAGGAGCAATTATCAGTTCTAGTAACATATTTACAATATAAAGTGAACTCTAACCTTAAGAACATATAATATGAGCTGTGGAGATAGCTCAGCTGTCTAAGCACCAGCAGTCAAGTGCAAGGATCTGGGTTTGATCCCTGATACTGCATGCTCTGCTGGCTCTGTGCCATACTGGCCACAGAAACCTGGCATGGTGCTGCATGCTTGTAATTTTAGCACTGGGTAGGCTGAGACAGGAGAATCACTGTGAGTCCATAGATAATTAATTAATTAATTAATTAAATGATTTTTTTTAAAGTAACATATAATGTGAGGGAGACATAATATGGTTTTGGTATGTCATTGAACTTAAGTTTCTTTCTAATTAATTCAAGGCCATAACTGCAAGATTTACAAAAGTGTTAAGAGTAGCCAGAAAGATATACAGTAGATATAAAAAAGGGAGATAAATCACTATAAAATTATTAACAAGATTTGAACATGGCTGACTGTAGGAGTCACATCAGCAGTGCTCAAGGACACACTAAAATCACAGGTTCAATGTCCTCGTAGAAGAGTCTCTTGCACACTGAATTTGAATAACACTTGGAAAGATGGGCACATGCATACCAAATCCAACACCTATATCATTGCCTTACAGGAAACAATAATTACATGGGCATTCCAAATAACCAGAGGAAGGGAAAGAATGAATGAGCAGTGTAGAGAGTAAAACTCTGGGTCTAACTCTGTATACGACAGCTCCTTCCCAATAGAAGTTCCAATCCAAACTGCAGGGAATGCCGCAGCCTGCTGGCGCCCTTCTAGCACTCACTAAGGATATGGAAATCCCACACTCCCCCCTCTGGCCATGAGAGTTTGAGGCTTTCCACTAGTGCATGCTTCTCCCTAAAAGTAGATTAATGATTTCCATGTTCTCTCCACAGCAGCCACTGTGCTGTCCTTTATGAGCCCAGCATGCTTCTTCTGTACAACTTGTGCCCTATCCTTTAGTGGACTCCCCATCAGTGTTAACTGAGGACAAGTGAATCATTCACTAATACTTGGACAGAGCAGCAACTGCACATTCTAGCAGATGTGCACTTATTGCCTGAAGAATCTCTGGACTCTTTCCTGAAAGTGAAGAGCTGAGCAGTCCTACACCAGCCACTGTTGTTTCCTGAAGATTTCTCAGCCAGGAAATGAAAGCAATTGCAGGCCCCTGGGGACTGCTGCCAGAGTATCAGCATGCCTGAAACTCTAAGGTCCACTGTTTGCCAATCTGCCTGCCAATTCTGTCAGCATGCCCAGGAAGAGAAAAAAAATTCTAACTGAAGAACAGAGATAACATTAGACTCTTTGCACACTGACGGAATGAATTCCTGAGGTTGGTTTAGCTTCAGCTTTGCAGTGGAAATTTAACTTAAGTCTCCCAAGGCAGATCAAAGACTCATACACAGAGGCCATAAGAATTAAAAACATCAAACCACAGGTATACATGCATACCCATGTTTATAGAAGCACAGTTTGTAATAGCAAAATCTAGGAAGCAGCCTAAATGTTCAAAATGTGAATTTTGAACATGTTCAAAATTTGTCACACATATAGAATCCATGAAAGGTTGTCAAACGGAATACCAGAAATAACCAACAATAGAATTAATAAATTGCAGAAATGACCTATGTGAAGACATGATGTCTAAAATTGAAGAAAAAAGTTAAATTATAATCTCAAAAAAGATGAAAGAACAAGAGAAATTCTTACAACAGCTACTGAATTGCACAAGAAAACTAAAGACTCATTGGAGTTGGAATAAAACTAGAAGATAATACATTTAATTTGTTTACAGAAATTACAATAGAAGATTCTCCAAAAAGAAGAAAAACATAAAGTTTCAAGAATGACACATAACAATGATGAAAAAAAGCTTACTGAAACATATTACCACTAAAATGCCAAGATGTCTAACAAGAAAACCAATGTTTTAAAAACAGGCAGAGAAGAAAACAAACACATACAAAGGCAAACCCAGAACTTCCTGGGCCAGCTGCATCTCTTCTACCAAGCCTCCACCTTGGCCTATACTCCTCTTCTTCCTCCTCTTCAGGACTGCCATCAGGGCACCCTACTCCACTCACAAAATGGTTGAGGCCGGCTTTGAACTCCTGGATAGCCCAGTGTGCCTTGAATTTGCAGTCATCTTCCTTACTCAGATTTCTGAGTGCTGGGATTAAAGGAGGGAAAATTGAGCCATAACTTGCTACCTTCTCTAGAGTTATATGATAATTAAAAGATGGCAGGGCTCTTTATGAAATGTGAAGAAGAAGAGCAGGAGCCATGGCAGAAGAAAGTGAAAGAGGTTGAAGAGGAGGAGGACGAAGATCAGCCCACTTTTGTTTGAGAGATAGTGAGCTCGAATCCGGCGAGATACTGTACTGAACACTATACAGTGAAAACATGAATAAAGAGTCCAGGAATATAGGTCAGTGGCACAATGACAGTCTGGCAAGTACAATTTCTTGAGTATGATTCTTGGTACCAAATTAAAAAAATTATTATTAGTGACTATTACATAATAGGAAATATGTAAAAATTGCTAACTTGGCCAAGCGTTCTTCACTTTTACTTACTTATTTTTGGATACAGGGTCTTGCTACACAGTTTAGGCTAGTCTTGAATGCACTACAAATCCCAGACTGACCTTGAACTTGTGGTGATTCTCCCGCCTCAATCTTCCAAGTGCTGGTATTACAGCACTACACACCTGGGTCTGACTAGGTATACTTAATTAGGAGAATTATTGACAGGTAGTCATGACTATTTATGTTGAAAATACATCTTCATAGCCTAGCTTAAAAATGAAAATTATGACATAATGAAAAAAAATTATCATTTATTGTGCTAAATACTATGTGTAAAATAATCTCATTTTATTCTCAAACATCCCTATGAAGTAGGTACTCTTTTTTCCATTTTATAATTGAATAAAGCTATAGAGGTTAAATAATTTTCTTAAGACGTTGGATCTGGGATTTGAAATTAAACTAAACCAGAGTTCAGTTGAATATAAATGTGTACTTACAGATGTTGTGTTTGAATATATATATTTTAAAAATTTGGTTGTACTAATAATGACTTGAAAAGTTATACCACCTACACCTTGTGCTCTGTGTAACTAATAGGAGGAAAACAATATGCATTGTATCAAATACTGAAATGTACTACTAACATGTTTTGAAACTGTCACATTGTTATACCTTGTTATTTTCTATTAAAAGTAATAAAAATTAAAAATACAAAGAATAAAATAAAGGTAAACCCAGAATTACTGCAAACTTCACAACAAATACCGTAAAAGGCAGAAGAGGTTGGAGTAAAGTATTACAACATGAAATAACCTAACAGCTTCCAGGTGACATTAACATATCTGGTATAATTTTAAAATAAGTTGGTAAATAAAGATATTTCATGAAAAAAACCAAAACATTTCTGCTGGAAGATTGAGAATGTAAGTTAACAGACCAAAATTGGAGAAAAAGAAGGGCTATGATGATAGCCATCTTTTGGCTCTAGCCTCTCAAGGTCAGCGAGGACTCAGGACATCAGAGAACCTATGCTATAACATCCTATAATTTATTGGTTTCCCAAATTTTCTGTTCAAGGAGATTATGGGGCTACAGGGGAAAGGGACTGAAGATATGCAGTGTACCTAAACAGAGTAAACTAGACAGAAAATATTCTCTCAGGCTTTCACAGAGAGCAAATTGGTCAAAAAATGACCACGACTCATCCTGATGGCTGATACTGACAACAGTTCTACAAAGCACTGCACATGGTTCCAAAGTTAATCCTGAGAGGATTTGACTCTGGAAAGTACAAATGATGAAAGTTTTGTTAGACAAGTCTTGCTTTGGCTTGCACTTGATCACCGAACAGAAAAGCTTAATTACAAGGCATAAAACGCAGGGCTAGATTAGTACAATGAGCTGTAAGAGGCTTAAATCAACAGCCTTCAACATTGCCTATTTCATTGGTAACCCACTGCAGTTATGGAACATTGGACTATATATACAACTACTTCCTCCTAGTTCAAAGAGAGGAAAACTTATTCTTCTCTTCTTCTTAACCCCCCCTCGGAACCAATATTGATTAGAAAATTTGTCATAACATTTGTGACGACAACAATATGCACTATGTCAACTATTGTGAATATACTACTAACATGTTTTGAAACTCTTATATTGTTATCTCTTATTAAAAGTAATACAAATTAAAATTAAAAACAAAACAAAACAAAACAACACAAGTGTTTTTATGAATACCAATCCGGCACTCCAGAAAGCATACAAGAGTACCCTAGATGGAAATTATAGAACTGGTAAAGCCTCAAATATATCTGAAATGAAATCAGCCACAGTCCATGGATAAACAGAACAGCTAAATATTAGGAAAGGAAAAAGGAATCAACAGAGAAAGAGCAAAACGACAGTAGTTAATCAACACTGCTGTAATATCTCTCAAGGAAAATGGCCTCAGCTCTCCAAGTAAAACACACAGATTGTCAGACTAGATTAAAAAACAGAATTCAAGAGTCTATTATATTCATAAAGGTCATCTAATTGAAACAGATATTCATAGATTTATCATCAAAGGACTGAAAATCATATTTCTTGCACTAGGACTATGAAAACAAGCAGGAGTAGCAATGGTAATCTTAAAATATAAACTTCAAGCTAAAAATTGATCAACAGAGACAAATCACTTCATATTGGATAATGGAACAATCTGACAGAACAACATTTTGTAAATATTTATGGACCAAGTATTGAGTACCTATATTAATACAGCAAATGCCCTTGAACATAAAAGATTAAATATATGCAAAAACAATCAGTGGGTGATTGTAATATGCCACTTTCATACAACAGAGAAATCACCTAAGGAAAAAATCAATAAGTAATTATCTGAGCTGACTCTTGAACATAGAAATATATAGAGAGGAGTTAGATAAAAAGAGAGATGATAGAAAGAATTACACTCTATTGTAATAGTGTACACATTTTTCTCTGTAGCACACAAAACTGTAAAAAAATCACAGATGAGCTGACAAACCTAACTCAAAAAAACATAAAAGAATAAAAATCATCTCATGTTTAGTATCAGACCACTGTACAATGAAAATAGAAATCAATCATAGAAAAAAACACAAAAAATTTAAAAGCAATTAGAAACATGATAACACTTGTATTCATACAATGGATTACAGAAAAATCCAATCAATAAAATATATAATATTTGGAAATTAATAGCATTGCCTGTACCACCCATTGGACACTATAGACCACAGTGAAAATAGTTTTAAGAAGAAAGTTCATTGAAATAAATGCTCTCCATAGAAAACAGAGTGAACTGAAGTAAATAACTTAAAGAAGAACTTTATATGCTTGATAAACAACTACAAGCCCCAACCAAAATTGGACAGGGAAATCACAAAGTGTATAGGAGAAATCAATGAAATTAAGAGTGAAACACAATGCAGAGATGCAAAAATCATAAATATCCTTGAAAGAATAAGCAAGGTAGACTAATGCTTAACCAAGCCTACCAAAAGAAGAGGAAACATATTAGTGCAGTTAGAAGTAAAAACATCCACAACATACACCACTGAAATCCAGAAGATAGTAATTATTACAAAAATATTCCCATTAACTGTAAAATCATGAAGAAATCAATACATTCTTACAATCATACAAATTACTATAGCGAACCCAAGAAGACATAAAAGTATTAAATAATCTAATAATAAACAGTGAAGTTGAGTCAATAATAATAAAAAATCCTATCAACTTACAAAGTCACAGTACCTGATAGATTCGCTGCTGAATTCTACAAAAGCTTTAAGAACGTTGCATTTCAAATACTTTTCAAATTCTTCTAATGAAATTGAAAGGGGCAGAATGATTCTAAGCAAATTTCTGGAAGCCAGCATCACTCCACTCCCAAAGTGAAAGATTCAACTAAAGCAAAACTACAGGCATACCTACCTCCTTGAACTTAGTTGAAAAAAAAAATCTTAGGCAAGATATTAGCATAAGAAATGCAATAGTATGGGGCCGGTGAGATGGTTCAGGAGTCTAAAGTGCCTGCTTAAGAAAGCTTAGGCAATAGCAGGGACCATGGTTCGATCCCTGGCAACACATGCTGTGCCAGCCCCACCCTAGGACAGGCTGGGCTGGTCATTATATATATATACATATATATATATATATATATATATATATATATATATATACATATATATATATAAATGCAATAGTAAAATATGGGTATATATGCAGGATAATTTGAATAATTGTACTATCAACCTCTCTTGATCTGTTAAAGGAGAATTTAATGATTTTTCTTTTATTCTTTTTAATTTCTTACAACTATTTTGTTGTTTTTAAACCAGTCTTTCATGTTTTTATCTGGTAATCTAAACAACTAATTTGGAGATAATAACATGCAATACAATAGGAATGGTTGAACTTCTATTAGTTTGTTTAGTGAAATTTTGTATTATTTCTGGTGTTATCTATCATCTATCTATCTATCTATCATCTATCTATCTTCTTTCTTTCTTTTTACTATATTATGTTCATTAAAAAATAAAAAAGAAACGTCGAGAAAAAGATCATACAGAGACTTCCCACCAGTTCTGCTGAGCCCAGCTGCCCTTCTTTGACTTAAAGACCACTGTGGAGAAATAATTACCACAGTAACCTGGAGAAGCCTTGAAGAGCACTACCCTGTGACAATCCATAATCAAGAGAGCCTTGCACAATTTCGGCCTGCACCCATCATTGTCAGGTCATTCTTGAAATGCAGGTTGCCACACTCTCCTTAATGCTGTCGAAGCCACATTGAACCACAGTTACCAGGAGCTTTGGTGAGCCTACCCTGCCCTCTCACTCTCTGTAGAGCAATGCTGACCTGCACCATGCCCAGCCAACTATGACTTCAAAGGATACAAAAAGTAATGAACAACAGTCTGTCGTAGACGTTGAGGGTACCTTAAACAAGTTCAGGAGACAAAGTCACAAAATAACTTCAAGTCACACAACTGAAATGTCTTGAGACTGTAGCAACTGAAGTAGAGAAACAACTCCATCAGGATATGGAGGAAATCAGATTAGAAGTAATCTCTCAGGTAAAAAGGTAAATGACAATAAGCAAGAAAGAATTGCTTGATAAATCCAAGGAAGACACAGATATGAAAATAGAAGAGAATAGAAAGATTATGGAAACACTGAACAGTATAGGAAAGAATTAGAATGCATGAAACATATTCTAACAGATATCCAGGACATTAAGAATTCCATTAAAAGTTGGCAAAACTGCTTGAATGAAACAGAAGATAGAATTTCAGACCTTGAATGTAGCATTGCAAGTAGTGAACACACAAAAAAGCATCTCATAAAAATAATGACACACCAGGAAGTAACAGTACAACAGCTGCAAGATGATGCAAAGAAAAATAATATAAGACTTATAGACATCAAGAGAACAGCTTGAGATAACACAGAAGACCAAAAAAAAAAAAAAAAAGAGTTTACAGAAAGAGTAGTAGAAAATTTCTCAAGATAACTGAAGCACATAGAAGCCCACCTAGCCATAATCAAAATAAACCATAACCCAGACACATAATAATCAAGATCCCACAATTTGAACAAAACAACAGAATATTAAAGATGTTAGAGAAAAGAAATAGATAAGATAACATGGAAAGCCCATCAGAATTATGACAGATTTTTCAAAACAGATCAGCAAATCAAGAAGAGTTTAGAGTGAAATATTTGTGATCCTGAAAGAAAGCAACTTTTAATCCAGACTGATGTATCCTACAAAACTATCTATCAGGAGACACGTTCTGTGTGCGGCCCAAGTTGTCTGGCAGAGGCCTTGTCGCCTATTTGGCACATTCTGGCTCCTCAGCCTGGAAGGTTCTTTTGCCCGCCACCATCTAGCCGTTACTCCTTCTTCAGATCTGAGTGCCCACACGTGCCTATAGGGATGTTTGCCTCTCTAGGTTAGGGTGGGCTCCAATCTCCTGCTAACATATTTCATTCATAGCAGTGGGCTGGGAGTGGGGGAGGGGGAGTGAAGCCCTCACCGGCAGCATTATCACACATACACTTCATCTACAATAAATCATGTAATCATCTGAAAAAAAAAACTATCTATCAAATTTAATGGAGAGTTTAGATACTTAAATTACAAAGAATAACTGAAGACATTCATGACAAACAAGCCAACCTTACAAAGAATAAAGACATATATTTTAGAAAGAAAAAGAGAAAAAAGATGACCACAATCTCAACAAGGAAAGAGAGCCACCAGCCAGAGGTAGCAATTAAGTGGAAGGCTAAAGTTGGTGTCCTACAGTAGGAAAACAAGATGACAGAAATAAGCCAGTGCATAAGTTTTCACTATCAATGTAAATGTCCTCAATTCATCAATCAAAAGAAGACTGTCAGACTGGATAAAGAAACAAAAGTCAACAATATGCTACGTACAAGAAACACATTAAACTCAAAAGAAATTAGTCAACTGAATGTCAAAGGATGAAAAGCAATGCTCCACATGCCAGAAACCCATAAAAAAGTAGGAGTAGATATTCTGGTTCCTGAAAATGTCAAGTTGAAAACAAGTGTAATTAAAAGCGACAAAAAAAGTCACTACATATATGTTAGGGGAAAACTGTAAAAGGAAGAATAAAAATTGTACACACATATCGACCCAATGTAGGAGAACCCAACTATATAAAACAAATTTTAACAAAAATGAAAAATAGAAAGAACAATAACATAATTGTATTGGAGGAGCTTAACACCTCATTGACACAAAGAGATAGATCAACCATGCAAAAAATCAGCAGAGAAATGATAGACTAATCCAAATTTGTGAAGAAATAGATTTATACCTTTACAGAGTTTTTCATCCAACAGTGTTAGAATACACACCATTCTCCCATCTGGAAAACAGAATGAGCCCACATAAAAAATCTTATGGTGCACCTCAAACTCATAGAAAAAGAATAACAAGTCAAGTCCGAAGCGCAAAGAAGGCAGGAAATTTATAAAGATCAGAGCAGAAATAAATGAAATGGAAATTAAGAAAGCAATATGAAAAATTAATGAGTCAGACACTTGGAATTTTGAAAAAATAAGTAAAATTGATAAACCCCTAGCCAACCTCTTTAAAAGAAAGGGAAGAAAAGATTGAAATTCATGCAACGAGGAATTAAAAAAATTGAAATCACTACAGACCCTATAGAAATTCAGAATATCTATTTCCAAAACCTTTACTCTATTAGAATGGAAAATACAGAAGAAATGTAAAGATTTTTAAATACATATGAAGTATAATAACTAAATCAAGAAGATATAAAAATTCTGACTACCCAATAACAGCCAATTGAATAGAAAATGTAATAAAAACATGCCAACAAAGAAAAGGCCAGGTGTTGATGAATTTACAGCTGACTTCTAGAACACATTTAGGGAGGGCTTAATGGCAATGCTTCTCAAACTCTTTAATGAAATTGAAAGGGAAGCAATTTTCCAAAATTCAATCAGATAGGCAAGGATTGCCCTGATACCAAATCAGCGAAGTACCAAGCCAAATAAGAGAACTACAGGCCAATCTCCCTAATGAACATAGATGAAAAGATCCTCAGTAAAATACTAGCAAATATAATGCAGCAAATTATCAAGAAGATTATACACTTGATCAAGTGGGATCCATCCCAGGAATGTAAGGATGGCTTAATATATGGAAAATCATAAATGTAATATATCACGCGAACAGGACCAAAGACAAAAGTCACATGTTCATCTCAACAGGTACAGGAAAATCTTTTGACAAAGGCCAGCACTCATTCATGATAAAAACACTATAGAAAATCAGAATAGATAGTTTTTATCTCAATCTAATAAAAGCTATCTACAATAAACCAACATCCACCATTACACTTAACGGACAAAAATTGAAAGTCTCCACTTTAAACTCAGGAACAAGACAAAGATGCTCACCATTACCACCCCTGTTCAATATAGTTCTAGAAATATTAGCCAAAAGAATTACATAAGAGAAAGAAATGAAAGGAATAAAGATTGGATGGGAAGGAGCAAAATTATCATTATTTACAGATTACATGATACTGTACATAGCACACATCAAGAATTCACTAAGCGAATTGTACATTTAATAACAAAAGTCAATCACATAACAGGATACAAAGTTAACACTCAAAGATCGATAGCAATTGTATACACAAAAATGAATGCACCAAGAGAAAAATTAGGGAAATCATGCCTTTAACAATAACAATCCAGGGCCTGGCAGGATGGCTCAGTGGTCTAAAGCGCCTGCATGGGAAGGCTTGGGCGGCTTCAGGGACCGCGGTTCGATCCCCGGCACCACATGCTGCGCCAGCCCTACCCTCGGGGCGGGCTGAGCCAGCCATAAAAATGAGTGAATAAACAA
>PVJA010038293.1:0-19817 GCA_004027025.1 Myocastor coypus
GTGGACTTTGTGCTTAAAAATTCTATTATCCTTACATACTATTATGTTTTCTGGGTTAGTGATTACAGTCTTATTAGCTTTAGAAAAAGAAATCTTCAAAAAGCAGTTTCTAGACAAGTACAGCTTTACTGCATTCATATCTAAGTTATTTTTTAAACATTTTTTCTATATTATATTTCTAAACCTTCACAATTATTACTGCATGTGCATGAATTTATGAAAAGGATATTTCAGGCACTATCTATATAACTGAAGTTCTTCTGGGTTATGTGTTTATACTTTTATTAAAGAATTTGTGTTTATTTCCTATTACCTACCCCTAATTTTCGGCTTCTCCCATGTTTCTGTTTTTGAAAATTACAAAAGCAATTTGCAACTTAATAATTGCCTCATGGTTTCATCTCTAGATAGATTTGAAATTTAGTATATTTCCCATTTTTTTCTCATTGAACCCCAACGATTCTGACATTGTAAGACAAATTAATGGGTATAAGTCCAAGGAAGCTATTCACTTACATATCTAAGGGTATTACTTGAGGTCTTCTCCAACTAAACTTACTGAAAGGTTAAGGGTGCTGCATTAGGCTTCTGTAGAGGAAAAGAATCAATGTCAGATATTCATATAATTACACAGAAGGGTTTATTGTATAGATTTCCTGAATTAGAAGCCGAAGAGTTCCCAGAATCAAAGGCAGAAGCAGCCATGATAGAAGGATCCCAAAATGGCTGTCTATGAGCTGCGGTTCAGGAGGCCTCAGGAGTAGTCAAAACTTAAGTGGAATGGAGTCGTCTGTGCGTGTCTATGTCAGCAAGCCATAGGCAATGCCAGAAGGCTGAACGCAATGACAAAGTTTAGATCTCTTCTGCAAAAGGGAAGCATCTCTTTCTACTCCCCTTTTTCATTTTGTTGATGCTACATGCCTACTGGTTGGGGACACCCACATCCTTAATGGGTCTTCCTTCTTCAGTTTGCTGGCTTTACTGTTCAATAGCCACAGATGGATGATTCACTAATCTACTAGGCTGTTCTTCCTCAAATGGACATCACAATGAATGATTAAAAGTACACATGTCACCAGGAGGAAAGGATGCTGGGTTCTATATCCTTCTCTCATTTATCTACCGATCTCTCTGTCTCTCTGTCTCTATCTCTGTCTCTGTCTCTGTCTCTGTCTCTCTTGCTATCCCTATCCCTATCCCAATCCCTATCTCTAGCTCTCCATCCATCCTTTATCTCCATTATTAGCCACAGTTATGCAGAAGAACAGAATTGATAAAATGCATATTAAGAGGAGATTTATAACGTTGGCTTCCATAATGAAAAAAAAAAAAAAAAAAAAACATTTCCACAAAGTCTGTCTGCAGGCTAGAAAGCTGCAGAAACAAGTAGGCATTCGGTTCAAGAGGCTGGAACAAGAGGGAATAATAGCTGAAGTTTGTGAAGCCTCCAGGAGAGTCACTGGTGTGAATTCTCATTCTAAGGAATATAAGATATATGCGACAGCAGTAGCAAAAATGAGCTTAAGAAGAACTAAAGAAATGCGTACATTTAACCTTTCTCCTCTTCCCCACACAGGCTTCCCAGCTCTCAGATGGTGCTCCTCACATTCAAGTCGGGTGTTCCCCACCTTCCCTCTTACTTCACTGACCCACCCATGTATCGTCTGTGGGAACATGTTCACAGACACATCTTGATGTGCAGCTTACCAGCACCCTGGGTATCTGTCAGTCCCATCCAGCTGATGACCAAGATTACCCATCTTAAGATATCACCCCCTAGAATATCTTATTATTGGAAACTTAATAAGCACTGGAAAAATAGTGAGCAGAGCCTGTAGAGCTAGAGGAACACACTAATAGGTAATTAGGTGTCCCAGGAGGATGTAAAGCACCTTTCTGCCATAAACAAGGTGAGAGCCAGTCTTTATGCAGAAAGAGCTGTCATCTTGTCCTAGCTTTGTAGCCCTACATTAATAGGCACAAGAATCGTGGTGTCTAGGACAGTATGCTGATCATCTAGGCTGGCACCTGGAGGAAAGCTTGGTTGTGTGGCCACAGCAGGTTCACCGGAGCCACCATCAGTGACAGCACAGTTGCCGTCTCCTCGTCATTTGTGGATGCCATGCTTTGAGTACACCCTGCGGCAACCCTCTTAATGAGAAGACATTTTCCACAGTGAAGACAAAGTTCACTGAAGGCCCAAGGCAGGGGGGCTCAGGCAAGAGCCCATACCAGAGAGGCAGGAGGAGCCAGTGTGGAGGGGTCTGCTTTACTTTCTTTGGAGAATGCAAATTGAGGTGGTCAGGTTTCACATCAAAGTGGAGTGTGTGGAGCTGTGAGTGAGTATCCGCGTGCATAGACTGTCTTGATGCAGTTGGAGTTGTGGGTGAGCTAGCTAAAGGGAGGCTGAACTGCCAAGGACCGGGGGATTCCTTCTAGATGTTGGATTAAACGAGGTACATTCTTCAGCTGTTGGCAAACATCAGCTGTGGATGTCAGGCAAGATGACCTCCTGTTGGGTCACAGGCTCTGACCTGGAGGGTGGTGATCTTGCTGCTCAGGTTTCCTTGCAGAGTACCTTGGCTATTTGCTTAAGACAAAGAGGGCAGTGAAGAGAATGGCAATTTTAAATCCTCATCAGGCCCTACAAAATTTATGCTATTGTTTTTCTCATTATTCAGAGAGTCTAAATGTAGCCCTATGCTTGAGACAGAATTAATCCATGCAGGACATGTCTGTGCACCTTATTTTATATTTGCATCACTACATGGCCTCCTAGGTACTGTGATAGGTAAACATTCCGGAGGTGGAAAAGATCCCCAAAGAGCAATTGCTTGTCCAAGTTATGGTCTGCATCTTCATCCTGACACTTCAGGTCATTTCTCTGGTCAAAGTATCTTTGGGGTCTGAGGGCAAAGTAGCTACAGCAGCTGGAGCCGTCCTGGGACACAGGGCACTACCTGCTTCAGCCCTGCTCAGGTAGCTGGGTGAGTGAAGCTGCTGCATCCATGGTGGCTTTCTCTGCCAGTGTGTGTCCGATCTTCTCATGAAGAGGATACTCCCAAGGTGTCTGCCATCTGGTTTTGACATCAAAACAAGTGACACAGGGGGACAGCAACTTTCTCAGAAGCCAAATTTCTGGCATATGGATAGGAACATAACAGAGCACAAGTGTGGTTGTGTCCCAGAAGTGAGAGTAACTGGAAAAACAAACAAAAAACAACAACAAAAAAAATGAACAAACAAAAACAAACAAACAAACAACAACAACAACAAAAAAAAAAACAAGAAGAAGCCAATAGAGCTAGTAAAATCAGAACACATCTTCTAAAACCAGTAACTGGGGGGGAGTTAATCATAAGCAATAATTGATAATGACTAATGGATGTAATTTTCCCCCAGGCTGCTTGAGTTTCTTCCAGAAGACATCAGATGGGAGGCAGACCACTCACTGTTTTCCTTGGGTGGTACTTACTGTAAAGTAACTACTTGGCCTCTTCTTTCCAGTGCTTTTTCCCTCAGGACTTCCTGGGGTTTATTTTTCTATCTGTGAGTCTGACTGGACTCCAAAGAAAGCTAAGAGCATGTCCTTTGTGGGAGCCTAGAATTGCTCAAAGTAGACATTAGGGACTGACCACAGGATGAAAACACACATTTAGGGTTGCCCATAGTTTTAAGTAGGAGGAGGACGTTGATTTTACACTGACAAGAAAGAGATTTTTTCCTCCACTCTGAAACTACCTTCTCAATGTGAAATAGGCACTTGTGAACACTTTTATTTTGTAATCTCTAGGATACCTTAGGATTTAGGTCTGTGAGTAGAAAACCCTTTTCAGCAAAGTGTTTCAACTCCTTGAGCTAGAGTTGCTCCTGCCTCTTGATTGTACTATTAATCAACTGATACACTTCTTCCTTTGTCCTCTTTGAGAACAGTTAATAGCAATGCGTTGTTAAACCCCTAAATAGGCTGAATCAATTTTCCAATTGCCTGAGAATAAATATTAAATTCCTGTCTTTTGAATCCATAAGCAAACATCTCCCCACTAATGAAAGAGTCTCTTGTAAAGTGCTATTGCCCGTAGGATTGAAATGTTCTCAGTTATTTGTCAAACTGAATAAATGTTCTGATTACCTCTTTGAATCTACCAAAAATACAGGCTTCACAGGTGTCTGTCAAACTTCAGCAGTATAAATTGCCTTTTGTTGGAAACTAAAAATTAATAGTAAGCTGTGGATATCTCAGTTTCATGTCATTGGTTTCTTCAATAAATATTTTTGGATTACCTAGTATGTGCTTCACACTACAGGTGATAAAGAAGACAAATGCATAATTCAACTTTTCAATGTTCTCCTGGAGTCTATCCAATGCTTATCCAAGATTATAGAAGTGATTTTTTAGGGCTTATGACTGGAGAATAAAGGAAAAACATCTGTTGTGTCAATAACATATTATTTAGCCTCAGTTACTGTAACAAATACTAGAACCAATCAACTTATGAAGAAACAAAGGCTTATTTGGGCTCATAGCCTTGGAGATTTCTGTCCATAATTGGATGATTTTGTTGCTCTAGAGCCATTTTAACACAGCAGGGGCAGATAAAGGGTAAATCAAAATCTGTTATTCAAGTAGAGAAACAAATGCAAGGTGGGAAGAAAGTGGCTAAAGTCCCACAATCCTCTACAAGGCGATTCCCCCAATGCCTTAAAAACTCCCAAATCCTCCCCTTTTAAAAGATCCACCACTTCTCAATAATATGGGGGCCTGCAGACCACTTCTTTAACATATCACCTTCAGGAACAATTACAACTGAAACCACAGGAAAAAGGAAAATATAAACATAATGAGTGGTTTAAACATAAATATAAATATGAAAAGCATAAATATTGAAACACAAATATGAAAAATTGGCTTTAAGCATAAAGTCAGTGATATCCCCTGAAAAGTCAGAGAGGAAATCTTAGTAATTGGTTCTAATTTGCGATATGCTTTAGTTATTAGAGTGGGAAAATCCAATAAAGGAAAATTAATAAGAGCCAGGTAATAGATGAATTGAGGAACTGAAGGTCTAAAAAACGAGATATGAAACTCCATAGGAGTTAAACATTGCCAAGGTACGACATATCAATGAACTATAATTGTAGTTAGCGTCTATTAACTGCTGTGTTCTAGGCAGGTCTAATATTAATTGTGACCTTAACCTATTAAAATATTGGTTGCCTCAATCATCCTGGTATCTATCTCATGAGTTTGCTGTTATTATCACTGTTTAATTGACAAGGTGGAATAAATAGGTGAAATTCACAGACGGAGTAAGCTGTGAAACTGAGCAATGAGTCCAGCAGCCCAATTTCAGAGTCTTCTCACCTACTGTGGTGCACTTCTGGTGCCGAGTAAGAGGTACAGGGAGAGAGCAGGGAGAGAAATGCAGAAGGAAGTAGAGGGATCACTGTGCACTGTGAGGTACAACAAAGACTCCTGGGATTTTTTTTTTTTTTTTTTATCTCTTTAGCAACACTACTAGCATTTTTGAAGTGCCCACTAGTGGCTTGTGGATAGTAGGCAAAGCAGACCCCCTAATACTCGAGGTGAGCATGCACCATATTTGATTTGTAGTCAAAGCAGAATGTTTGAGAAAGGAAACTGAAATGACTTAAGATTGCAGAAGTAATTTGGAAGTAGAAGATATAGCGCTTTGCACGTTGAGGAATGGAGAAAATATTCTGGTGAATTTTGCTCATATTAGATATAAGGGCAGAAGGAGCTCCACAGGAAAAATTGTACAGGCATCAGAGAAGAGGGTCAAGAACACACATGGGCCATATCGAACAATTAAAGCCAGGGAAGAAGGCAAAGGAGACTGCTGCAAGGAGCACGCAAAGATAAGACCTCCATCAGTGTGACGGTACGTGTGCTGAATAGTTCAGTGGGTGTACATTCAAAATTCACTGATGGGGGCCAGGCATGGTGAGTGAGCCAGCACAGTATATGGGCAAATAGCACGGACCATGTGGGACCAGACCCCCAAGGCATGTGACTTCAGACAGCCTGATTCTCTCCTTCTTGCCTGGCATCTTCATTTGAATGCTCATTCAGTCATCCTCCCGCAGTTGTGAGTCTTAAATGACTTGGCATTTCAGTGTGGAAAGCTGCATAGCATGCATTAAGGCATACATACATATCTTGGTTAATCTTTTCAAGGAAAAAAAATCAAGTTGCTGTTGAGGTAAATACATTCTATAATCTTTGTTAACATTTACAGGTTAGACTAGATATCGACCGCTGTAGGAAATTTTGTATTTCACTTAAAAAGTTATTCAAATTGAGTAAAAGCCATACACGCTTTTTAGTTTTGAGGTGTGGTAAGATGCAAGTAGGCAAATCTCTGCTTTCAAGGGTTTCTTCATGCAGAAGTACCACAAATGCATAAAAGCAGTAGCTTAGACAGTGCAATGTGCTATGCTAAAGACATAAGATGACTATAAGAAATAGTAGCAAGATTTCTTGAGTTGTCCTAGCATTGCTCCATGGAATAGGTAGCAGCTAATGTGCTTAATAGGCAGTTAATGTGGTACTAATTGGCATTCCACAGTGGCAATAGCATGCCTGGACATGATGTTCTCCACCCTTCCTACCTCTCTTAGCCTAATGCTACCTTGGAAGTAACACTTGTTGAGTGGAAGGACATAGGGCCAAAGAATCTCAAGGCAGTGTGAGGATGTTTGCAACATGGTGATAAACTATAATAGTCTTTTCAAATGCTCTCCTCAGACACTCGCCACAATTCTCTCAGCCACTTTTGCTGTGTAGATAAAGGAATCACTGAGCTTTGGTTCAGGGCTAGTAAAGATCTCCATGAGGGATGAGGAGATAGTTCAGTGGTCTACGTAGCTGCCTGGCAAACACAAAGACCTAGGTTCAATCTCTGGAACCATATTGTGCTCTAGCCACAGAAATCGGGTATGTGGCACACTTCCTGTAATCCCAGTGCTGGGGAGCTGAGACAGGAGTATCACTATGAGTCTGAGCTGCATAGAAAAATCCTGCGCCAAATAAATAAAAGATTTAAAAAAATGATCTCCACGAAGACTTTGCATCCTTGAGAACAGACACTGTGTTATACTAAATTTTGGTGTCCCTGGGGAGTGAAATATCTGTCACATATTAAAGATTTGATGTTGAGCAAATAAGGAAAAAGCAACTAGACAGAAAAAAAAAAAAAAAGTCTTGTCATCCAGAATTATACACTGCACTTCGTAATGTAACATTAACACTCTGGTGGGATCACATTTAATTAAACAACAGAATAGGAGAAGTATGCTAATGAGTGACAAGCTGGTGAGGTGCTAGAGGGACTTAAGTCAGGCTTCACATGTGCAAGCATGTGGACGCATGTTTGCAAAGCACAACACTGGCTAAAATGCTAAGTGTAAATGGAAAAGGGAGCAGGAAGCGTGGCAGTGTTCCTCAACACTGCAAAATGATACGTTGTGTGACAAACAAAAACGAGAGTGCAAAAACCAGACGTGGTGTCCTTAAATAAAGTTCAGTTTGAGGCATGCAAGATAAATATAAAACTTAAAAACTAAAAGAATACCCATAAAACCATTTTGATACTGCACGGGAGGTTTAGAGAGACATTCCACAAAATTGTTAAGGATATTTCTTAATTTCCTATTCAGGCGTGGAGGTTTCAGGGAAAATTTTGTTACTGGCTTGTCTTTAATGCACCCAATATTTAGTACCAGAAACACAGTAGATTTATCTCCTGCAGGCTTAAATCACGTAAGATGATACTTTAAGTGACTTTATGTATGGAGACGAGACATAATAGTGTAAATTCTGCAAAGACAGTTCAAATGTAGGACATCACTTCCCTAAATCCATTAACTTATCATGTCTCCTGTCTCAAAGGCACACTACACAGCAATACCTATAATTTCTAGGAAATTTCATTGCTATCAAGGCTGCAATAGAATGTCTGTACCTCAGGTACTCTGTCGTATGTAGGCCATACTCTGTAATGTTTATCCTTCAGGTATTGTCCTGTCTACCCAAATAAATTGTAAATGGCTTGAGGTCGTCTTGATCTCCATAGTTACTGTTTTCACTTAGCATTGTGCATATGTAGCCATGGTGTGCTTAAGTAAATATATATGTGTATGTTTGTGCATGTACATTTTCATTTTATCTGTTCTGCTGGTTGAAGCTTTTCCATGGTTCCCCAGCCTCCTTGGGTTGCAAATTGCAGCGCATCACCTTTGGGCCATTTCGGGCTGTAACAGAACCATAGACGAGGTTACTTACAGACAATAGTCTCCCAGTTGTGGAGGCTGAGAAGCCTAAGAGCAAACTGTGGCACATTTGGTGTTTGGCGGAGGCCTTTCTGGAGTAAACATATTCTCTCTCTCTCTCTCTCTCTCTGAGTCCACACGGCTTCTTTCATGCGCACCCTCTTCTCAGGAGGTCACTAATTCCGGGCCTGCAGGTTTCACCCCTGTGACCTCATCTCCGCCTGGTCTCCTCCCAGAAGCCCCATTTCCCAATGGCATCACATCAGGGTCAGGTTTTCAGTATGTTAGTCTTTGGAAAAACAAAAATACATTCTGCAATAGTCTTCTGATCCTGGTGTAGCTTTCTCCTCAGACCTGCTCTTCTAATGCTCCTCTGCTCACGGGCTCTCATTTAGTTTCTTTAAAAAACCAAGCACTGTGCTATCTTTTGGTCTTTACATTTCAAGGCGCTTCATTTCCCCCGTGTTTCCTTGTACCCTGTCCTTAACTCTTAGTTCAAGCATTGCCTTTTCAACAAGGATTTCCTCACCCGCCTTTGAATATGCTCACTTCCTGATCTGCTCATCACATTGACTTATCTTCTTTACTGCTTATTTGGGCTCATCCATGTCTAAAATTACCTTTGCTTTGTTCTCATTATGGCTATTATTTGTGCATTGTACGAAGGCTCCATATGAGAAGACACCTCTACTGTGTAGGATACATTTTTCAGGATCTAGAACATAACATATGGCATATATAATATACATCACATGGTGGTATTATTTGTGCTATATATAAATAAGCTTACACAAATTAAGATATCCCTATGATCTACGTGGTATTTGTTCTATTATCCCTCAAAAGCAACAATATCTGTGGGCTGGCCAGATAGCTCAGCAGATTAAAACACCTGCTTAGGCAGAGAGCAGGGGCCAGGGTTTCTCCCTGGCATACCATGCTGGCTCTGCTTCCTGGGTGCGCAGAGATGGTGACTGAGACTGGATGTGGTGGTGCACATCTATAATTCCAGAGAGACTGAAAACAGGAGAATCACTATCAGTCTGATCTATGTAGTGAGATCTTATAGATTCCATGGACCCTGATTTTATATATATATATATATATATATATATATATATATATATATATAGTCTGTAGATACTTGTCTTTCATAGAAAATGGCAACATATTTACATAACAAACCAAGTACTTCCTTCCTTACATTTAAAACATCTCTAGATTATATTGTCTAGTACAATATATATACCATATAAATAGTTGTAGTTTTAGGGAATAACTGTAAGATAAAAAGCCACACGTGTTCAGTACAGATGCAAGAATTTTCAAATCTTATAAATCCTTGGTTTGCTGACATGATGGACTTGGAAGCCAAGAGGGCAGAGCTGGAAACGCAGGAGTGAACTGTAGCTAAAAAGTTTCAGGACTTTGCACGGAACCCTGAATATCCCGGATGTTTACTAATCTTGACAATTCTGATCGTGAAGGTAATGACATAATTTCGTGATGTTGTGTAATATGGTCTTTTTTTGTCTATTTCAATTTAATACTCTCTATCCCTTTTCCTTCATCATTACTCGTCTGTCTCCCAGAAGCACTTTGATCCACCACCACGATCCAGTGATGAATGGGGAACGCATGCCCTGGGCGGTTCAGCTTATAAACCTGTGACGCGGCCTGGAGAGGAAGGAGACGGACTTCTAACAGCAGTACGGTTGGACTGACAGGTGAGTGGGAAGGCGTTCTGGCTGGGAATGGGAGTGTTCCTTCATACTGTGCGTGCTATGCCACGAAGGTGGTGGTCTTTGTAACCTGGAACTGAGCACTGAGATTTCCTTCCTAGGACAGAGACGAGAGGTGATGTTAATGCTTGTCAACCTAACTTAAGTGGCCAGCTGTGCAGTGTGTACTTGAATGCTTGCCTACTTCGATTGACTGGATTTCAGAGTCTGACTTGAAGTACAAAACAACAACAACAACAACAATAATCCCAGAACCAACTTTACTTAGAACAAAAAGCCTGAATTGTGACATTTTGCACTGTGGCCAGAGAGTTCCCCTTTATGTTCCATGTCAACCACTAGCTGTTAGCAAGTCATCTAGGCCAGGATGCCACCACAATTTGGCATTCATATCTGCCTATGAATAATAAACACGCAATTCAAACATATGCTTTCTCATTTTGGGATCCACGCATTCCAGGCTCTTGCTCTTAATGCACTATGTTAATGTCAAATCTGTTTGCTTTAATTCTATGAAGAGGTTATGTTGGAAGGTTATCCATTTAGTCTTTAACAGCATGAAATAGCACTTAGATTATCATTGTCATTTTCTGCACATGAACAAAAACTTGATTAACAGTAGCTAACCATGAGAAAATAAACGTTCTCTGAAATGCAGACATTTTTAGTGAATAAGCACTAGATGTCACTAGTAGACCCTCCACTGCGATTATCCACCCCTTGGGCAGACGGCTAAGTGAGAGGAACGCAGGAGGAGAGGCACAAGTGGGGAACTCCTCGTTCCCACTGATGTGTCTTTCTTTAAAAGAAGATATATATCTTTTCAAAATAGCTTAGTGAATTAGAGTTAGCAGTGAAGTAAGTGCTCCATGTAGGAGATGACCATATTCCATCTTCCAAGCTGATGGAAATTACGTTGATATTTGTAAATAATGATGTCTTCCTACTGAGTTTAAAATTTTGGACATACAGTTTTATCTCTTCTTTTCAATATTTCTTGTTTTGCATTAGATAAATGTTACTTCTATGAGAGTGGAAATAGCCTGCGCTCTTAAATAAGTAGTAGTTCCACTAAAGAATAGAGATGAAAGCAGGTATTTAGGACTGTGGTGATAGCTGGCAAGTGAAAAGTCGTGAGTTTGAGCCCTGGTTTCCCCCCACCACCACCACAAAAAAAGAAAAGAAAATAGGCTGTGTGCTGACTATTTGCAATGTGACATTTTACTGTATAAAATTATACTTCAATAAAGTATTAGTAAAAATCACAGTTATTCATCTTAATTCTGCTTCCAATAGAATTTGGCCTTTGTAAGCATGTATTCTATGATGAAGGAATTATTCCACATAGCACTTTCAAGTAGTTAGTCAAATGAATGCTGCATTTGCCTGATCTTTGCCTGGCTTAAAATATGTGACACAGCTCATTTCCACATCTTGGGACTTGGTGCTACTCAATAGAAATTGGATTTTTAATACTTAAGACACCGTAGTGGCGATTTTCACATTGATAGGGAACCACTTTGCTGATTGCAATAATTCCCCTCTGAGCATGAAGGGCTTTGATAGATATGGGCAGGTAAGCAGTGGACTGAGGAATGGTTGTTTTAAACTGTGCCCGTCTTTCTTATTAAAGCAGAAATGTCAGCACTCTCAAAACATATTGCTTCAACTCAGACATATATGTGAGTTTTCTTAAAGCTCATGTATAAATGCAACCTATAGGTAATGTGTGCTTTAACACAGTTTGTCAGCCCACTTACAGAACATGAACCTTTGCACAACTGAAACTTGGCATAAAATTATTTCATGGATTATTTTTTAGTACTGAATATAGGGCCTCTACATTAATCTATATTCCCAGCCCTTCATCCCTTTATTTAGTGTGAGTCCAGGGCTCCAAGGTGATCTTTCCTGCCTCAGCTTCCCAGAGTACTGGGATTACAGGCTGTTGTCATCATTTCTGGTTAGAAATGTCTTACACAGAATTAATTTTTCAAAAAAAAAATCACAATATATTTATACTTTTTTGTGTTTAGCATAGGGTCTACAGGGTCTCACTATACAGATCAGACTCACAGTGATTCTCCTGCTTTCAACCTCCCAAGTGCTGGGATTGGGTGTGCGCCTCCACTCCCAGTGCCAATTGCTGACTCAGTGTGTCTGGGGCCAGGGTCAGCGTACATACACGTTCTCCATAGCACTTTGTTCTTTTGAACTGAATTCTTCACCTTATCATGCAAAGCAAATTTTTAGTTTTCTTGTTTGGACAAAGGCAAAGAAAAAAGTTTCCTAATCCCCCATTGCTGTCCTTTACTAGATCTGTGATGATCTTTGAGATTTTCCAGAATGCATTTGTACCTTACCTATCAACTGAACTTCCAGCACAGCAATCTGTCCTGACTGTAAGCACTTTAATATTCCCTTGTACTTCACATTTTTTTTCCCAATTGGTTCTGTGTCTCTAAATAAGCTTGGGACATTTTAGCTCCTTTTCTTCTTCTTCCTGGCTCAGCTCTCCAGAACATTCACGACGGATCCATAATCTAGGTTCCCACACACCAGGATGAAGCATGAGTTAATCCCCTTGTAAAGCATTCTAATTACTTTGGATATTGTTCCAGTGTAGGATAGGATTTTGCATGTTCTTCTTTCATCGTGTTGTTAGAAACTAGAATAGCTGTAGCTACAAGAAAACAGTTCAGGTAAGGAAGAAAAAGGTTAAAACAAAAACATATATTCATTTCTTGTTTGTGTGAGGTATGCAGCTAAGGCACAGAGGTACAAACAGAGCATTGGACCAAAGCGCTGATCATAGAACCCTGAGGTTGCACTGTGGGTGACAGCAGCATAGACTGATACGCCTAGCACTATAACCAGCATTTTCTATATATTAACGATGTCAGTTCTGATATGAGGGTTAGTAGATCATGTTTTTGTTTCAATGATCTAAAAATAGGTAAGTCCACTCATTTTGCCAGTGGCAAAGGCTTGAGAGAGAACCGTTATTAAACCACCTTGGTGCTGGACTCTTTTATTTTGAGAATTCTCATTAGGTTTGATGAAGAGGTCGTGCAAGATTGTGGACATGTTCAGACACAATCATACGTGTGTGTGTGTGTCACAAAGGCCGATGTTAGGGCACCCAATGAGTGTGTTACACATTGTTCAATACTCAGAAGTGTGGAAGACAGGTCCGTCTCCTTTGCCTAAGTGTATGAACACATTTGCATAATTGTTGTGCCTGTTCTGTTTAATCATATTTTTAGAGGAGAAGATGCTGGAGTGTTTATTCTTTGGCTCTCTTCTTCATAGAGTTGCATTTCCTACAGCATTCTCACTGGTGCTCCACCATGAGGACCTGAGGTCAAAGTAAAAGAAGAAACTTTGTATAGAAACTTATGGCTGATGAAGAACAAGATGTATCACGGAGCTAGCAGTCATCGTTGTCAGTGCGGCTGTAGATGGAGGCCCTGGGAGTGGCTTTGGGAATTTTCCACCTTCCCTCAGGGCTCCACGTCAGCTCCGGGACCCGTGTGAATCCCTGAGGCTGTCGTAGTCCTCTGTTCCACACATTACTATGTCTCAAGGGCAGGCGACTGGAGAGTCTGGAGTTGTCAATATAAAAGATAAGCTTAAACTTGGGACCCCAGTCTAAGGAATGATAGTTTAATACCAATCATCATAGACAATTGCAAAAGAACTGGATGTTCATATATAGAAGATAAAATACTACCCATTCAGTGGGAAATCGACCACACGAGGCACCCCATCACTTACCTACTCAAAACTGAACAAGCGTGAGATCCCCAAAAGCAACTAAGTTCAAGCAGATGGGTTTGTCAGCATGAGTTGGACTGAATTTCCAGTGCCTTGTACTTCTAGAGGAGGAACTTCAGAATGGCATCACGAAGGGCTTTCTCAGCACAAGTCGATGGAAATTTTTGTCAGTGCCCTGGAAAGTTAGTTTTCATCACTGAAATCAATATGTTGGGACACATAGGTGCCCTTGAGTCCCAGAAACTGTGACCTACATGGAACGTCAGAGACCATCTAGCTACTGCCCACAAACCTTGCTTGTAAGAGAATCACCAGAGTATGTGAAAGTTTTCAACATGCAGATTCCCTGGCTTCACTCTCTTTGAGTTAGTAGCTATCATGACGTAGCACCAACTGCATGGCTTATGACAGAAACACAAGTGTTGTTCCACAGTTCAGGCGGCCATGAATCTTGAGGTGTCAGGACAGCTGTTTTCCCTTTGAGACATGCAAAGAATATTTTCTTACCTCTTCTTTACTTTCTGGCATTTCCAGTTATTTTTTAATTTATTGCCTATTCATTTATTTATTTTTATTTTGTGGCAAAAAGGCCAAAGAAAATAATAGGAGAATAAAAATAGTTAAATACATTTGATGTTGTTATCTTTAAAGTAGTTGCTCAGAATATAAAAGATAGACATAAGGGCTGGCCAGACAACTCAGCAGATTAAACTGTTTGCTTAGACAGCTGCAGGGACCTGGGTTCAATCCTGGGCATCCCGTGCCAGCCCCACCACTTGGGCAGGCTGAGATGGTCATTGAGCCTGAGCATGGTGGCTTGGGCCTGAATCCCAGAGCTTGGGAGACTAAAAATGGGAGGATCACTATAAGTCTAATCTGTGCAGTGAGACCTTGTGGACCCTTTGTACTAAATATATTTAAAAAAAGACAGGCATAATTCTTTTCAGTTAACATCAGCAGACAACTTTCTTTACAGTGAACTAAAAGACTCTAGTAGTTCTCTTTTCCCTTTGAACAGTTTCTTCCCATTTCCTAATATCTATTGTATTTTCATTTTATTCTGTTTTACAGAGTAAAAACAATGAAGTCAGTGATACAAAATTAAAAAGATAAGACGGTAAGAATGGTTAGTACAGTATTTGTGGTTATCTTCAAAGTAATTACTCAAATGATAAGGTATAGGCATCAAAATTTGATCAATTTATTTTCAGTGAATATAAATTAGTATTATAGATATTTTTTTTCTTCTTTTCTCCATTCTCCCATCCCCATTTCTCTTCTCTCCTGAACAGTTTTTCCCCATTTCTTCTAGAGTGCTTGAGATTACAGGTGCGAGCCCACACACCTGCGTCTCAGCAGTCCTTGACATTCCTCGCTTTGACACTTTATCTCTCAGCTGTGCCTCTGTCTTCATATGACCTTTTCTTCTACATCTGTGTCTCTGTGGTCCTTTGCCTCTTCTCACACAATCAGAGTTGTGTGGGATCAAGGACTCACTCTAATACCTGTCTTAGTTATACTAAATGTGCAAAGATTTTATTTTTTATTTTATTTTATTTTTTTAGGACAGGGTCTATAGGTTCTCACTATGAGCTATTAGGACAGCCCTAAGGATGTTATTTTCAAATAAATTTGCATTGTGTAGTATCAGAGGTTAGAACTTAAATGCATTTAGAAAGAGTGCAATTCAACCATGTCATTGGTATTGGAGTGAGACTTGGGGATCACTTGGGTGATCTGGAGATAGCTACATCTGAGAACGCCCTGATAATCATTTCAGTTCTCCTCTTTCACAGAGGAATAAATAAGGGGTTAGAGACATCTACAAACTTCTAAATGATGGAATCGAAACATGAATAAACCATTTACCTCTGCATAAAATGAAACCCTCTAGATTTTCACTTTATTCATGATAATAATAATGCTGTCTTGAACTTGGGTTAAAATCACTTGATATTTCTTCATTTAACGAAAGCTCTACAGAAAAACACTATTTGGAAACCTACTGCATAATATCTAACCTAAGCATTTTATGCTGGAAAACTTCTGGCAGCAATATTATTCAGGTATTCATGCAGGGTTGAATAGGTCAAGCATATTTGCAACTGCAAAGAAGCAAACAAATACATAACCATGTACATTTTGCTTTAGAAAGTGAGTTATTTGCTAGACCCTTTCAGACATGTGGATATCTTTTAGTTGAATACAGTATAGGGCCAAATGTCACTGGTTTAAATAAACTAGTACTTAGACATGTGCAGTGTTTGTATATAAAACTCAATGATAAAATGAAGCCAGGGGCCCAGTTGAAGTCTTGACAGATGCTGCTCTCAAAATCTTTTCAGCCACACTCAGAGAGTCATAAAGCTCTGTCAGGTATTAATAAAATGAATTCAGAAACACATTTATAGTTCAGAGGCTAAGAATACATAAATGCTTCCTGCACAAATGAAACTGTGCCCACTCACTGTCAAAAAAGGTACAAAAAGCTTGAAAGGGTGTCACAAAATGTGGGGAAAAACCCCTTGGTATAAGGACTGACCAGGGAGGTGCTGGCATTTGTCCTCAAGCACGCAGAGATTTTAGTAGCTTCTCTGTGAGAAGGGAAGAACTAGGGAAGGTCTGTGCTGGGTGACAGATGACTCAAGGGTCTTAGTTCAGAACAAAATTGCTTATTCTCTGTCCCACCCTTTGCCATAAGTTAAGAAGGCAACTTTTACCTATTGGTCTTAGTTACTGGGGTCGATGGTGGACAGGCTGCATATCTGAAATCTGAAATGTTTTAGGCACTGATTTGAGCTTCTTGTCCACACTGGTTCTCATGCCATGCACACAGTCTAAGCGCAGGTGCAGCAAAGACAGTACGCAGTCACAACAGGCTGTACGAGTAGGGGTACGTGGCATATGCACGGCTTTTGAGTATAGTCTTGGGTCCGATCTGCCAAAAATGTAAATATATACTACATGCAAACATCCTCAAATACAAAAACAAGCAAACAAACAAACCCCAAAACAAAAACAAAACCTCTGAAACAGTTCAAATGCAGTTTTGGATGAAGAATATTAAATCTAAAATAATATGAATAAACAGGAATGCTCGTTGTAGAGATGTGAATTGAAACAGTAAGCTCTGTGAGGACAAATACTTACAGCCAACCTGTAAAATTATCAGGAAGAGAAATGGTCCTGGAGAAGCCAAGGATTTATACCAAGGAGAACTTAAAGTGTGGTGTGTGCTAGGTAAATTGAATTTTACATCTTTTCTGATCATGACGTTACTTCAAATCTTACCTTGAATTCATTTTATAAAAGGCATAAAGTTTGCAACATGTCTGATTTATTTAGACAATGCAGTGGCAGACACAGCAAAATAAAGATATTAATGAAGTCATTTTCAAAATATCAGTGGTTGGCTATCTAAACGTAAGAGATCCTTCGGAGGCAAAAAAAAAACTTAACGTGCTAACATAGAAATTTCCAAGAATTGCGAGTAAGTGGGAGAAAATTCAAAGTTGAATAACGAACATCAGAAAAATAAAGAGGAAGTTGTGCGTAATAGGAGGTCAGAAGTAAAGGAGAAGAGCAGAGGTCAAGCCTGCTCAGAAGCGTAGAGCAGACGATCTGCCTGAGGGCCATGGACGCTAGCATCATAAACTTCTGTCAGATTTATTAAAATGAAAATTTCTTGACATCACCCCAAATCGAGTGAGTCAGAATATTCATGCTCTATTCCTTTTATTGAATTCTTCCTAATGATTCTTAATGTACACTTAAGTTTAAAAGGCAGTGTCTTAAATTTTATAAAACATAAAGAGAGGTTCAAAGGTGACAGATAAAAAATATAAAGAAGCCATACAAAGCGGAACTGAGTGAGAAATTATAATAGGTAGTAGAAAAGTTTATATGAATTTTTTAAAGAAATAGAACAGAAAAAGAGCAAAGGGCAAAGTCATGCAGCCACGTGCCTGATTCCAGTGAAGGACCAAAAATCCAGTTGCTCACAGTTCCAGAAGGAAGATGGCAAGGTAAAGTTCACGGAGTGGCAGTTCAGCCAGGAGTCCTGAGCACTGCTTCAGCACATATCAGGGCACAATTTTGAATAATAAGCTGGAAAGCAGAGTGATGTGGCACATTTAGAAGAATAAAGAGGAAAACTGAGTATGTGGCAAGGCAGAGAACTCATCAGAAATTAGGCACCAGCGATAGCTCCTTACTATGTATGGTCAGTCTTCATAGCCAACCTGTCCCTTGTCCAAGAAGCACAGAACATGCAGCGCAGGCCTACATGGTATGGAGCAGGGGTGCACGTGGCAGGAAACCGGGCCACTGGGGCTGTGCCTGGGAGGGGGATCTTGGGATCTCCGTGCCCCTCCTCCTCGCTCTGCTTCCCCAGCCCCACCGTAAAGTGAGCTGTGCCCTTCCACCATGTGCTCTGCACCGTGACGTTTCTGTCTGGCTACAGCTCAAAAGTCGGTGAACCAACTCACTGTGCTCAGAAATCTTTGAAGTTTTGGGCCCAAAGAACCCTTTCCTTCTCTCAACTGGGTTATCTGAGGCATTGTGTCTGAGGGGCGGAAACCCGTCTACCACACCCGGGAGTGTCCTTATTTTGCGATTCTCCTTGAATGCCTGTGCGCCAAGCATTGTGCTCACCATGGGATCAGGAGAACAAGCGAATAAAATATGAGCCTATAATGGCTGGAAAGACAATTACACTGTGATAGGCAGGGAAACGGCACAGTAACAAATAATGGACACTTTGGATGAGCGATTGGGGACAGTGAGATGAAGGATGGGAGGACGTGCGCCCGGCATGTGCGGCATATGTCAGAGGAGGTGGGAATAACCTCTGGCCAGAGCGCAGTGTTCCTCAGGGGCTCCAGGGACGCCGCAATTTCTTTTATTTTTTAGTAAGTCCAGATATATAAATTTAAATTCTCAAAAATGCATTGTTAAACTATGATTGTCCATAAAAAATATGGAAAGGAAAAGTGTCCTAAATATAAAGAATTTTTAAAAAAATCAATATAAAGGATTGTTAATTTCAGACTTGGTGAGTTTTAGGTCTCTGTACTTGCCATGGGGCCACCTTAGCTAGCCAGGAGAAAATCGTCCTCCAGGCTAGCGTCTGAAAGGTTTCCCAGGAATGCTTTGGGGAAGGCTCATCCTGTAAGCTTAGCATTTACCGCTGTCTTGGCGCATTGTTACCACAGCTGAATCCCAAAGACCTGGTTATTTATAAAAACGTAGATGTATCAGCAGCTTTTCATTACGGAGCCCAAAGCTGAAGGATGAGTAAGGTCCTTCTTGCCGCTGCGGTCTCTGCAGACTCCTGTGTTAGCGCCGGGCCTCCCGATGTAAGACAGGTCAGGCTAGTTCAGGCATCACTCCTTTCCTTAGAGAACCACTGTCCCACTTAATGAGACCTCTGCCCTCTTAGTCTCGTTTACCGTAATTATCTCCCATAGGACTCACTTCCAAATAGCATAGGAAGATTAAGTTTCCACTCCCTAATCCCTCACATTAGGGATTAAATTCTAACACGAGTTTTGGTGAGGACATTCATACCATAGCAACTGCTCTATAAATTATATCCTTTACATCCTGTGAAGCAGAGCTAACACTCCTCATTACATAGTACTGGCAGGGTGAAAGCTAATGCTTGAAAATCTAGAAGCTTGAAAGAGGATTTAAATGCATTAAAAGGCCATGAAGACAGCCAAAAGTTCACTATCAATGTTCTTTTGAAAATATAGGAGAATGTGTGATATAAAATGATAATAAAACAATGTCAGGTAGAAGAATAAGAAAGAAAATATACTCCTTCAAGATAAAAATTTACGTGCTCCAAAATGTCTTACTTAGCTGAGATTTAGTCACATGGGACAACTTTTACTAAGAAATGTAACTTTTGAATCATCTAAGCCTTCAGCGATTCATCATAAAATTGGGATGTGGCCTAGAAAGGGGAGCAGGTCCTGGGGCCTCTCCCTCTCCCTCCCCCTC
>PVJA010038294.1:0-19818 GCA_004027025.1 Myocastor coypus
AAAAAAAAAAAAAAAAAAAAAAAAAAAAGAATTAAAACTTGGGACTAATTCCACTCAGTCTTCAATTCAAATATTTACACATTTTTGGATTTTGATATAAAATAGAATTCGACTAAAAGCTTTAATGCATACCTACCAAACAATTCTCCAAAGTAATCATAATGATTCTCTAAGGTAGGAAACACACAGAAACAACCAAAGCTAAAGCTAATAAGCAGAGTAGTAGAATTAAATATAATACACACACTCATAATAAGATTTATTTAAAGGGAATGAAGAAAACCTAGCAGGAATTTACCCCTGATCCCAATAAACTAAATTTCTCACTAAGAAGAAATGTAAATGCTTGTTTTCTTTCTCACAATTCATTTTCATATTGGAAATCCATTATCTCTGCTAACCACAAATGATTCCCCTCTTCCAACATAGATAATTAAAGATTAAGGGAGTATTTTTATTAAAGCATAATTTATTCTTGTGAACAATACATGAACATAGAAAGCAATTTAAGAGAACATCGCAATACTTCGTTGGTTTCTCCTTAGCTAATTCCCCTGCCAAGAAGCAACTCCATTACTAAGAATACCTATGCATGACAAACTACAGAAGGGATACTTTAGAAAAGTAAGCAATCACAAGACTTCAATAACCACTTTGTGGGGTTTTCTTTTTTTCCTCCATATGTAATATATCTCAAGAGAAGAACTTCTGCCTGTGGCTAAGGAAGAACAATATCCTTAGTTGTGGATCATCTGTTACTTATCAAGCAATGAGCTTTGAGATTAACAATGTCTATACTACTAGCCTTTTGCCAATGTATTCTACTTTCCCACCCCTGCAGCAAGGCTGTACATTACAGCAACTCTATTTTCTCCGTTCTACTCACCAGAAAATAGTGCCTGGGTAGGATCCAGAACACCTTCACCCAGAATTTTCTTCCGTACACTGTGTGTTTTATCCCCATGGGTTTGTAGTTACTCTTACAGGTTTTATCTGAGAATAATTTCAATAGAGAGATTTTAAAATAGAAAAAAATTACTTTGAACAATTTGCAAATTGCCCAAAGACATATCTTCATGACAATTATGCTAGTTTTCAGATGAAAATTATCAATTAATACTTGCTACATTTTAAATGAAGAAATTTTCCTACATATCAATGAAATAATGTAGATCAATGTTGACATTGGTAATATTACCATATAAGCCACAGATATTTTCCCTTGCTATCAAATGAATTGTAATAGAATGTACTGATTCAAGACTACATACAGCTTCTAATTATGTATTCTTTGTTACACTCGGTCGAGAAGAGTTCCTCAGAATTTTGAAGATTAAAGAACAACTACTTAGAAGGATGTTTCATGTTTCTTATTTTGTGTTTCTTTGATATTTCATCATAATGATAACTCTGACTTGACTTTATGCATTTTCAGATATGTACAAGAAATGTTTCTATGCTTTCATTGGAAGCTGATCAATTTATTTTATTTTGTTTTTTCTTGATTGGGAACTGAATGCACTCCTGTTCTTTGTTCTTGCTATGGAGGTCAAACTCAAGATCTTGCACTCGCTAGGCATGAAATTTTGCTGCTGAGTTATCTTCTAGCTGTTCTATGTTTTAACTTGTTCAGCTTTCTTTCCCGAAGACAAAATTTGCCAAATACAACACATGTAAACAAAAATAAATATATATGCATTTTTAAATTTGTGAATCTATAGATAACAAATATTTGTGTATTTATTTACATATTTTAATTGACTATATAACTCTATTATGTTTACAAATCTGAATACCTTTGATTAAGAAGAAACTCATTCTTCCTGAACTAGGCAGTTGTATAAATATCATATAGTCTCCCTAGTGTAAGAACTCAAAAGAAGAAATAAAAATGGAAAGGCATAACACAGCTAAATGGAAACCAAGAACTTAAGGATTAAACAATGAAGAATCTGAAAGCAGAAAAGATAGTAAACATGGCTGGAGCAAAACGATGCACTTATATACACAGGATGAAGTAGACAATGGTCCTAAGAACCTCCAACAGGCTTTTTGTACTGAAGATAGCAATGTGTAACACTAAAATTATGCTTGCAATGCCTGCTATTCTAGTCTTTTAGATGTGTGCAGCTTCTAGTGTAATTTCATTTATTGCTTTACACTCTCTTAAGTAAAAGATTGTTTTACAAGAAAACAAAAAAAAGATATTAAAAGAGAGTAAGAGACAAGGAAAAATGCCATAAGATTGACCTGCTAGGAGGTTCTTATAAATAACTAAAGGATTATCTTGGAACAAGCCTTTGAAACAAGCACTAACCAATCCAGAACTCTACATTCCTTCTGCACCCTATACATCCACGGAGACAATATTGCTCTCCTTGAAACAAACCAAAACAAGGTACCAAGAACTAGAGAATATAGATTACAGTCCTTGAAGCAACTTCATTTAACTAGCTTTAAATTGTTTACCATGCCTGCTTTGTCACTCCAATAAAAGCCATGGCCTAAGCATGTACCTATCCCTTTCTATCCTCTGACTTTCAAATAATTAAGTCTCTTTCCCATGTAGTCTTTCATGGCCTGGTTTATCATCTGTCTTTAGATCTCATAAGAACAGTCAAATTTGGTTACCTGAGTTATCACTATGTTTTTGCTTTTGAGAAGACTTGCCTATCATATAAATAATATGCAAAAGTTATGCAAATACGCAAATTTATGCAAAAGATTATTTCAGAGTTCTGTAGAAAAGACAGAAAAAGACCAAAAATTTATCTCTTTTAGTTGGCACTGTATCGATATCGATATAGATATAGATATAGATATAGATATAGATATAGATATAGATATAGGTATAGATAGCATACAAAATGTAAAAAAGAGAAAAAAATAAAAAGAAGATAGCTATAAGTTTTCTTAGGAAGTCTGTTTCTCCCTTAACAGGAAGATATTTTAGGAGAAAGGATATTCCATTCTTGAAAAACAGTGTAGTGAACACTGCCAAGATCTATTGTAGCTGCCCTGAGATCCTCACAGAGGAAACACTACTGGAGCCAAAGAACTGAAGTTAACTGAAAGAATGTGAAGAACCCTAGGACCTTGATGACATCATTATGCTTCTGAATTAATAGAACTTCCTGAGCTCTTGTTGTAGTGAATAAAAGAATGCCCTCATTATCCCTTCAGCCACCGTCAGAGCTGTTTGCTGCTTGCTGCAGATAGAGTGCCATCTGGCTCCCATCATCATCTGTTCTTGATGGTATTTATTGAAGCATTCGTTATCCTGCCCTGGCCTTAGCTCTCAGAGCATATGGGTTGCCTCTGAATCATCCTTCACTTCCGTCCTCAAAATCCCTCTAAAAGACATCATTGTTTCAAAATAAACAATGCAATTATTTAAAACAATCAACTTAGACTCTTCATATTGCCATTGTTGATTCATTTTTATGTCTGTAACTTATGTTTTGCTCACTCCCTACTGGTACCTAAAGAAACAAAATACAGCTTGATCTGCTTTAATTGTATAAGAGATTCTGGGATGGTTTTATTTCTCTCAGATTTAGATAGGTAATGGAGTTCCTTCATAGCAAGTTGTTTCTGTCTCCTCTAGGGTCATGAACACAGATCAGTTTAAGTTACAGTGAAATTAGTGAGGGAATAAGAGGAATTGGAAGATAATACATATAGTTTTATTACTATTTTGGTCTTATTAAGCTAACACATACTATTTTATATTTAAAGACCAAGTATTAATCCTTAGCAAACTATTTTTTTTTTCATTCAGTACTAAGTGTATAACTAGCAGGAGGGAAGAACTACTATAATTCTCTCAAAAGACATTGGAACTAGAAAGACCTTCCTATCTATTTAAGTACATTTTCTGGTGTCTAGGGAAGTAAAACTCGTTAAATATTTAACCACTCTGAGTGTTACCTTGGCCCCAAATTATAATAACATATGACTAGAATTAGGGAAAATGCATCTCCAAATTCTTACTAATTTCAGACAAAGCTTAGTGTAAAAAAGTTAATATTTTGGAAGAAGGCGAGGTAGTGAATCAGCTAAACAAGTCTTTAGGTATACATACAAAAAGAAAAATTTTCTTAATAAAATAATATTTCCAAACAATACCCTGCTGTATTTATTAATGTCTAAAAATAATTGCCTCATTCCAGAAAGATCAGTGTGATCTTATTGAAGTCTGTTCTCTTGAATTATAAAAGAGATGAGAGGCCCTTTTAAATGATTTTTGTTTTTTCATTCTGCAGTAAAGATGGCCTTGAAGATCAGACTCCATAAGGACTGTGGTGACTATAGCGTTTCACTGAGATAAAATAGAAACTTTAAATTCATTCATGATTTAAAACTGGCTGGGGCTAAGCCCCCAGTTTGAGCCATCATACCAAGAGTAAAAGATGGAGGAGTATTTAGTTAGCTCAGAGGCAGAACTCAGGAGAGAGGCCTTATGTTTGGTCTATGGCAGCAGAATCTTTTCACACACACACACACACACACACACACACACACACACCATTATAAAACACACACATGCAAGATATACACATACGCAGGCACCTACACAGCAACTAAGACATACAGGAAATTTAATAAAATTTTCAGTAGCCACCGAATTATAGGACAAATACTCTGTTTTCCATTTTTGTTGCTCTGAAAAATTTCTGCCTTAGTCACATTTGTGTCATGAAAACAAAATGCTCAGGCCCCACAATTTATAGCAAAAGTTTACTGGGTGACTGGTTTCACTCCATGTCCAATAGCTTCAAATCGGAAACATTATGGCAGAAGACCTGAGAAGAGAAAAGTTGTTTATACTATGGCAACCAGTAAGCACTGAAACAAGTAAGAGACTGGGGAAAAGAGCATATCCTTGCCTCAGAGATTTAACAAACTCCACCCTCATTAACCTACCAGCTTGCCTTCCCAATGAGTAGTATATTCCACTACTCAGCTTATTAGTGGATAAATACACAGATGCGTATAACTTCTCCACGATATAATCACCTTTCAAACACATGATGGGGGAGTGCTCTAGATGTACTCAATTAACTTTCCATCTCAGCCCTAAATAATGCAAGACCATTTTATCATTCAGAATGCAGCTTGTCCATCTCAAAGAGACATTGACATTTTAGTAGCTCCAGGTTTTCATAAAAAAATCCATGTTTAAAGTTCCCTCTGAAATTCAAGCAAATTTTAAGTTCTTATCCCTATACATGCACAAAAACAAAACAAATTAAAAAGTTCCAGCATGCAATGGTACAGGATAAACAGTCTCATTCCAAAGTACTGTTAAAGAGAATAGAATGCATAGTGCCAAAGCAAGACCAAAGTTCGGGAGGGAAGTATTAATTGACAAAGCTCTATTTCCCACAGATATGACTTTTAAAGAGCTTGGAAACCATCACCCCTATAGCATTGATGGTTGGAGTCTTCATAGCTTCTCTCTTAGAATGTCTGTTTACTGCCTGAAGATTTCCTCTCTAGTCCTTCCACATTCTTGGCATCTCTCACACAATAGACTGCCTACTGCTCTTTCTGCTTCATTCTTACAATTGCATACACTGGCATTTTACTGGCATTCTGTTGGCATCCCAGACCTGCTTCTGGAAAGCCCCATGATACCACAAGTCTGCATTCATTCTTCATATTTGAAAGAAAAATGAGTCATGTGAATGATCCCAAATATACTACAACTTAATCAGTATCTGTGTCATGCTGAGTCATGCTTGGAGAGGTCTCTAATTGTCTATAGGACCGAATACTATGAAAATAATAAAGAAATTGGATTTCTTAGGTGGCTTTTCTTCAGCAATTGTTTTAGGACTCTCTTTTAAAATGAACAGTTTATACTGTTATACCCTGAAAACAGGAAAGTGTGAGATTTTACTAATTCATGAGATGCTTCCAAATCATCTTCTCCATTGTCCTCACTGAATGTTGCTTGGATTTTTCATTTTATTTTATTACTAATACTTTCAGCATGTTCTCCTTTGCCGCAACTTTGAAGTTTTTCTTTTTTTTTTCTCAGAAAACAATTTCAAATTAGTCACCTCTGCTATTTGTGTTTGTATATAATATGGATTTTAGTAAAGCAACCAGCATTAGCCTTTCTACTGAACACTGGACTACCTTGAAGTCTCCTTCAAAAAATGAACTACCCCACTGCCCTTAATCTCAATATCCTACCAGGTCTCAAGATATGTGCAAAATGTAGAAAATTTTCTATTAGAATACAACAAATATAATTTCTACTGTGATTACCAATGGACTTCTTGTTCCTGAATGCTTATTCTGAGTCTGAGAGTTACTCTCTACAAATCTTTCAACACTATGGTCCTTAAATCACTGAGCAGAATCTCCCATCATAAGCCATAAGCCATCAAAGTAGGCTTATGATGTTTCTTTAGCTCACATACCCAAAACTTAGAAAAACATTTCTGAAAACCAGCTCCAAATGCATCTAAACCACACAGATAGACATAGTCACAGCAGTGATCTCTATTTCCAGGCACAAATTCTTTGTACCCAGTTTGTTATCACTGAGAAAACCCAACATTCACAATTAAAGGAAAATCATTTATTCATTCTTTCAGTTTTCATAACAGGGAAACAATTCAATATTTGCCTTAAGGTGGAAAGATATTATTCAAATGGAAAGGGTAAGTAGAATGGGGTAAAGGGAGAAGCACTGATGGATAAGAGGGGGGGTACAAGTCAGTTATGCTATTAGTGTCTCTGAGTTCATTGAAAGGGAAGGTTTGTGAGGGCTTGAGGATTTGTTTAAGTGCCTCCTTGGGAAAACCCAGTTAGGTGCTGGAAACTGCAGTTTGATTACAGCTCTGCCTGATACTCCAGACATGCCCTTGAGACAAACTAAGGCAGCCAAAAAATATGAAAAAAAGAGAAAGTTTGTGATAATATTGATTGGAGAATTTTTTTAAATTTATATTTCATATTTTCTTTATTATATTACAGTATTATTATTTCACATGAATATGTTTGGGAATTTTGCAGAATTATCTAATTTTCCTTTATTTCTTATAGGAACATTCACTTTGATATACAAGTATTTTGGGCTACAAGCATGTTTTCAGAAAGAATTATGCTCATAAAGTATTGATCATACTGAACTATTCTATACTTGTTATGTTTTATGTTTACTTGTCCTCCCAAAACCTCATGCAGTCACTGGGTGGGAACTTTTATAGATTGAGACTTGACTCATGAGTCACTGGGATTATGTATTTTAGTACTGATCTAGAGTTTGACACTTCATCCATGATCACTGAGATTATGTGTTTTAAGTACTTCTGGGATTATGGGTGAAGCCTAAGGCAGACAGGCTGAGGCGGAGAGCCTGAACATAATATAAAGAGAGACAGACAGACAGAAGGAAGTTTTTGCTCTCTGATACCCTGGTTGGTCAGTTGCCTCTGTCGCGATTGTTGCTATTCCACCAACATGAACTGGTTGCTCTCTGCCCTGTTCCACTCAGCCTTGGGCCAGCCAAATATGGACTGAAACCTCCAGTAACTGTGAGCTACATAAACTTTTCCTTCCTTCATTTTGAGTGTCAGGTACTTGTCTCAGCAACGACTAAAATGTAACTAAGACAATACTCGACTATGGAATCATTAATTTTTGGTGGAGTCTTGCTGCCTGTTTTTCCTTTTTAATTTTTTCATCATTAATTTTAATGAAAATGAAAGAACAATGATCCAGTTTCAAAACATGTTAGTAGGACAGCCACAATAATTAATACAATGCGTATTGCTGTCTTCATAGTAGGTGTTCAGAGTACAAGACGCAGACATGATAACTTTTCTTTTTTTAATTTAATATTTTTATTGTTTAAATTTAACAATGGTTATATTACATATTTTCATCATCAGATCAGTTTAGATTAATACATATAGGTATATAAGATTGATCAAATAATTAAACATTAACACTTTTAAATCAACATTGCTTTGTTTTTTCTTTTCCCCTTTCTTTTTTTTTTGAAAGTTGACATATTGCATATTGTCCTCACAATTATTCTACAGAGTACAGTGTGTGGGCATGACCCATCTAAACACTAGTAATACAAATATTTCCTCTCACTGATATAAAAGAAAGCAGTTGTATGTATAGTACAATAGTCCATAATAGAAATGGGTTATCAGAATTACTGACAATGTCTGTAAGCTGTTTACTTGAGCCTTTTATAGGTCAGCACATTAATATGGCTTTATGTTTTATACTTTGTGCTTAAATGTTTCTGCGGGATGGTTAAAACCCCGTTAAAGCAAGACCTATGCAACAAAACATCTAACTTTTGTATTTAACAAGGTCAGTCAAAGCCCCTCAGGATTTACCCTGAAACTATGGCCAGCATCTGGTAGAACTACTGTCAGTGTCAGCCAGCTGGGTGAGTCACAGCCATTGCTTGACGAATTTGCTCTGTGAGAGCCTGAGAGAATGTTTTCTCTCTAGGTGACTTGCCTTAAGCACACTATATATCATCGATCCCTTTCCTCTATGGCCCCATATTCTCCTTGAACGGAAAATTTGGGGCACCACTGAGTTACAGGATGTTTCAGTGCAGGTTCTTTTATGTTGTGAGATCCAATTTTATTTATTTATTTTTATTTATTTATTTTATTATTATTATTATTATTATTATCAATATATATATATATATATATATATTTTTTTTTTTTTTTGGCTTTTTGAGACAGGGTTTCACTGTGCAGTTCAGGCTGGCCTTGAGCTCACTTTTGTAGCCTAGGCTGGTCTAGAACTCGCACTGATCCTCCTGCCTCAGCCTCCCGAGTGCTGGGATTACAGGCATGCACCACCACGCCCGTGAGACCCAATTTTAATGTCCATGTCTTCTACTCTGAATAACTACTTTAAAGATAATGATATGGAATATATCAATTATTGTTATTCTCCTATCACTTCTTTTTTGAGACAGGGTCTCTATACAGTTCATGCTGGCCTTGAATTCACTCTTTGTAGCCCAGGCTGGTCTTGAGCTCACGCTGAATCCTCCTACCTCAGCCTCACAAGTGCTGGGATTATAGGCATATGCCACGACACCTGGCTCCTATCATTTTTATAAATTTTTTTAAATCTTTTTTTCATAAAAGAAAAATATCAAAAAGAAAAATAAATAATAAAGTATGAGAGGTTTATTTTGCCTAAGTTTAAGTAAGTCTATGGTTGGCTGGCCCAAGCAGAAACAAGATGATATCAGAGCCTTGGTAGAGGACAACCACTTTTCTCAAGACAGGAATCAGAGAGTGAAGAAAGAGAGCTCAGAAAGAGAGTATCGCTCCAGATCATGCTTATTGGGGCCCACCTCCCACATGGTGGGCCCCACCTCCTAATAGCATGTTGACCTACAGAGCTCAGTGCAGCAATATCATAATGTAATCCGCTTCTACACAATGGAGTTTGCAGAGCATTCTAGATCTAAACTATAACAGTTCTTATATTGCATCATATTTTATGTCCACTTGTTATTTAAATCTAGAAGATTCTTTTAAACTCTCATGTATTTGGAGATGAAACTTTTTGGAAGTGATTTGATTTTGTGAGCACAGTATTCATTGTTAATTCTTTCTTTGATTAATTCATAGCTAAATGTGCTCTTAGAACACAGGCATTGCTTGAAAGAAGTGGGTCACTCAAAAGTTAACCAGGAAACACCTAGCTTTCTCCTTAATCCCACCTCTCTCTTTGTGCTTTCTGATCCCGTAGCTATGCCCCTCCAACTTCTTGGTTTGGTATTGAAGCCAAGGACTGAATCCACAAAAATCATAAGCTTAACTATGCCATTTCCTTCTTTAATTTGAGGCTTTCATATATATTTTGTCCCAGTAAGAAAAAAGTTCCCAAACAATAGGTTTCTATCATAGGTGAGTTTTTACTTCAAGAATTTCATTCAAGTGAAAAGAAAACTTAGGTGCATTCAGCTTTAAACATGATTGAATAGAATTCTTGAGTACTCAGTGAATTCTAGGAGACCCATTTATATTTATGTCTGTGTTGATCTAATAAGTTCCTAAACTATATATTATATTATATTCTTTAAGTTTTCAATTGATATTACAAGAGGGTCACCCGTGAGAAAATCCTCACTGCTATCACATATAATCAAAGCTTCTCTGCTTCTTGTCATTATAGTATGTATTATAGGAAGATTAACCATTAACTTTTATTCTTTTTTATTTCTACAAAATTCTTATTTAATTGGGAACTCACTAACCTTTTCAAATCTTGGACTTCATAAAATCAGGCAGCATAATCTTAATCCTTCCTAGCAGCCCTCTAACCTGTCTAGCAACTGGTGCAACAGGCCATCCAAAAGAATTACCTGAAGCATGTAATGAAAGCTGAGTGGGATTCTGGGGTTCTCCTCTTATATGAAGCTGAGTGGTTGTGAATTGATGAATATGTATTAAACTGAATCTGTATTATATAGAATGCAGTGTATCAATACATTTGTATGATACATTTAATATACATTATGTCTATTATTATATATTGTATATTGCACTATATATTGTATACATATATATGTATATATATTATGCTTTAAATCACTTTAAATACTTCTTCCTTATTCTCTTCTGCATGATATTTTCATATTACTATGATAAAAGGCCAATACTGCTGAAAATAAGGATGTAGGACAACTAGTAGGGTTTGAATCAAAGGTTGTTTAATAAGTTTAGGGTAAATAATATTCATCACTTCCCTACCAATTACACAGGTTGTGTCTGAAACATGTTTTACAAAAGACAAACAACAAAGAAAGAACAAAGAATAGCAATGCAAATGTGTTCACCTCAAGTTTTATGTGACAGTAAACATATCTGAATGAAGACTCAAAAGTGATATTTGTAAAAAAAAAAAAAAAAAAGTGATATTTGTTTTTAGATTTTATGAAGAGTGATCAATTGTTTAAAATTATGATTGGAGCAAAATGTGTGGCGTTATGGACAGCAGAAAAAAATGTAGCAAGGATTTTTTTTTTTTTATTCTTCTTCTATTTCCCATGACTTTCGTTTTGGCAGAGCATAGAGTAGGGCAGTGGTAACTGAAGGAATGTCTGGGGAAAGGAAAATAGAACTTTAAATTCTGCTTCCAAAGATTTACTTTCAATTTCTTTGTGCACAAAATACTTTGCATGACAAAATGTATTTGTGAGAGCACCATGTTTTCAGTATTTACACAATAATCCACATATTTCAATATATGACAAGTGAGAGTTTCACATATTGTACAAATAACATTACTATTGCCCATATTACTCATTCAAATTTCCTTAACAAAGAATGGAAAATTGTAGATGTTGTAGTTAATGAGGTGTTTGGGGATTGTTATGCCAGGATATTAGTGGATAAACGTTTCTTTAAAATTTTAAAGCTTTCTTTGTTTCTGTCTCTCTCTGTCTCTCTGCCTCTCTCTCTCTCCCCTTCCCTCCTTTTCTCTCTCTCTTGCTTTTGTACAGAGTCACATTGTACAGTTCAGACTCATAATGATCCTGCTGTCTCAGCCTCCTCAGCACTGGGATTATAAGCACATGTCACCACATCTAGTTTTGGGGTTGGCAAAGCACACCCAGGATTCCAGGGCCAGCACAGCATTAAACTCAGGTCCTTGCACTTACCAGGTAGGTATTTAGATAACCAAACCATCTTCCCCACTCGGATAAAAAATTTTTTTATAGGAAAATGAAAACACATTTCAAGAGATATTCCCAGCATATGTAAAGAGTAAACATTCATACATAGGGTTAATATTGAGGTATTTTCATTTACTGGCTAAAATTGTTAGGCAATTTCTAAATAGAGGAGACAGACAAGTAGAAAAGTGAAATTCAAGATAATCTGTCAAGTGAGGAAGTGATTGTATATCATTAATACTATAATGCACTATGGTCAATTAGATAAACCCGCAGTCACTTGTTCTGTGAAAACACTATGTATGTACATAAATGATGTTTTTATACAATATGAATCTGTATTATAGTATATAGAATATAATATCTTCTTATACTTTCTACTTGGTATTTTCTCATAAATATACTTGAATATGATAGCTGCTGAGACTAAAGATTAATTGCTAAGTGTCTACTATCCTAAAGATTAGTTAGTGAGGTAGAGAAAATTTCAGAAATGACTGGATACAGCTAAAATGCTTTCATCTTCTACAGAATTCCAAATGGTATTCACAGTAACAGTGCTTTGGCAATGTCCAAGATTTACTGTATTACTTTAAACAAAAATACTTGATCTCTAAGATAGAATCTATGAGCAAAAAGTTACTAAATGACTGCAATTCATTTCATTTTGATCTGTGCTTTGATGACCCAACTTTAGAGCTAAAATGTTTTAGAATTTCAAAATTGAGACTGGACACATTTATATTTGAACACAAAAATAGATAACATATCTATGCAACTTTGAATATCAATGAACGGGCATAAAAGGTTGAGAAAATAATCTGTCAAATATACAACTGAAGACCACTAAACAATAACTTAATATAAAATAATAAACAGTTTTATGAATAAGATCACTGAATGCTTAGGAAATCTAAAACATTAATGTTTCTTACTGATTACAGAAAATTATTGAATATACAAATATATATGTTCTTAACATATTATTTGAATTTTAATTTTTTAAAGAATTTTTTATTTTATTTATTATTTTTTCCTTGTTTCAGAATCCTTGTTTGTTTATTCACTCATTTTCATGGCCGGCTCAGCCCGCCCTGAGGGCAGGGCTGGCACAGCATGTGGTGCCAGGGATCGTACAGCGTTCCCTGAAGCCGCCCAAGCTTCCCCAAGCTGGCGCTTTAGACCACTGAGCCATCCCGTTGGGCCCTTTTTTTTTTAAATTTTAATTTTATACTCTATTAAATTTTAAACATATTCACTTTTAGGAGTACATACAGTATGAATGTGGTAAGATCATTGTTAAATATTCTTAGAAATCAAGAATGAATTAAATGAGTAGTGATGCATACTTGCCGTTTGTGTTAGTTACTCTTTTCTCTTGCTGGGAGAAATACCTGACACCCAAAATGAAGGAAAGAAAGGTTTATTTAGCTTGATTTCAGTCCATATTCAGCTGGCCCATGGTTGAGTGAAATAGGGCAGATAGCATCCAGTTCATGGCAGTGGAACAGCAACAATTGCAACCGAAGCAACCGACCAAACAAGACAGCAGAGAATAAAAGACAGAGTTTGTGTCTCTGTTTCTCTTATGTTACATCCAGGCTCTCTGCTTCAGGCTATCCACCTCAGGCCATACCCATAATCCCTGCAGTACTAAAATCCATAATCCAAGCAGTACTAAAACATAATCCCAGTGGATTATGTTCTCTAAAATTTCTCACCCCATGATTTCATGAGGGTTTGAGGGGACAACTAGACACAAACCATAACTCAGTTCCATTCTCTGGGGGCTGAATCCTGAGCATTTCAAGTTCAACCAGGGAAGATTAATATTTTAGTGAGACTGCTAATTTTAAGAGATAATGGGTTGAAGATGTAGCTAAGTTTGATGGCTCTGGGTCTGGAGAAGAGAATGAATGAATGAATGAGTAAATGAGACAGAAAGAAAGAAGAGAGAAAAGGAGACAGTGCAGGGAAGAAGGAAGGACAGAAAGGTAGAAAGAAATTAAGAAAGAAAAAAATTAGAATAATTCTGTTTTCAGTTTCACTTACCCCAAACAAAATAAATGACAAACTCAATATTCTAAAACAAAGAGATTGAAATAATTCCACAAAATTGCTACAAAATGCAATTCTGTGCATAACAGTTCAGGGTTCTTTTTTATTTAATAAAAAGAGCGAAAACACTATTAAAACAGAAAAATTACAAGTGAACAAAATTTCGCTTAACAAAGTAGTATAAATTTCACAGTATTTGTTGTTATTCATAGTGTTGTCTACCAACCAGACAGTACAAATAATAATAGCATTTCTAATCTAGTTATGTTTAACTCAATATATCAATTAACATCTAATAACTTTATTTACCTATGCTTATGCATAAGCCAAAAACCTTTCAAAAACGAGCAAATGTGTAAAATACTATTCATTAATGACTGGAGCCTGATCTGAGAACAGTGATTCCTCTCACAGTATTCTTAAACCTATGAAATTAGTAGTTGTAGGGATCCATTGGTCTTCCTGCCATGTGTTTTATCCCAGCGAGACACAGTGGTAGGAATGAGAAAGATAGACAAGAAGATGAAAAGCTGGGCTAGATGGTCGCTAGTCTGTCTGATGGGCAAGACTAACTCAAGGAACACAAAAATAATTCTTTATTTATACTTTTGCAAATTTTGCAGTTCCCTAGAAACTAATAGCTGGCCTGAACCAGACAGGATGTTTTTCACAGCACTGAGGTAGCTTGTTTGCTTTAGGCACTGAGGCCCAGTCCCATCTACACACACTAGATCAATTTCCTGGCTTCCTGCAGCTCTCAACAACTAGTAACATATTAGCTGATTTAAGAAGAGATAAAAATTTGTAGTAATACTACACATATATGTAGTATTTACATACTTTACATACAGCATAAAGCTATGATCCTCCTTTCGGTTGAGTAGGAGAATCAAGAATACTCCACATTTGAGAATATTTACACTAGATAAAGAAGATAGTCTCAGTTTTCTCTAGTCAAGTATTACCATTTCAGCAAATTGTCTCTTCATTCTTCAATACAGGAGAGCAATGCATTCCTAAGAAGACATTCTGAAATTCCTTACTTTGGTTTGTTCTACTATCACTTTACCATCTGACACTATGTCTTTCAATTTTGCAAGTTGCCTTAATCCATATTAAAAAGTAATTTTCAAGAGTCAGCCAAACAGCTCAGTGGATTAAAGTGCTCACAAGCAGGCACAGGGAATGGAGGTTTTATTCTTGGGCCTGCTGTGCTGGCCCTGCCCCTGGGGAGTGCTGAGATGGCAATTGAGACTGGACATGGTGGCACACATTTATAATCCCAGCTCTTGAGAGGTTATAAACAGGCGAATCACTACGAGTCTGATTTAGTACTGAGACCCTGAATACCTTGTAGACCATTCCTTAAGATACAAAAAATAAAATAAATAAAATAAAATATAAATAAAAATAAAAAGTAATTTCCACACAGAATTACTTGTCCATAGAAGGTACAGTTCTAGAATAGAAAGCTGACTTGTAACACAATAGACACTCAGAGGTTATTTCTTGGATAAGCTTTGTAATGCCAAAATAAGTTGGTTTTTTTTTTGTTTTTTTTTTTTTTTTACTGTCAGCTGTGCATAGTAAAGTGCAGATATTACTTGAAATCTCACAGTGAATCATTATGTCTTTCTCTGTAGCATCCTCTTGGTTGGTCTAACAGCATTCCAGTAGCACATCTTTTTCTTACTTTTTAGATGTGTAACTGCAAAAAAACTACAATTCCCTTTTTCTTGTCACTGCTTTTGTTAGTGTATGCATGTATAAGGTTGTGTAAAGTATCAGAATAAGGTATATAACTATTGTTTTTCAAAAGGAGCTATGCAAATATAATACAGTACTTTAGTGATTTACAAATATAGTGTCACAGTCATAGGAAGATAAATGCACGTTGCATGATAATTTGCTATAAAACATTTTAAAAACAACATTGTACAAAAAAACCTGATATCTGTGCTGTCAGGCTACAGCACATTAGGCAGTATCTATAGTACTAGAAAACTCAAAATAGCATATTATGTGGCTTGTATTGCTTATAAAATAGTCAAAAAATTTGATTTCTTTAGAATGCATAAAATCACTTTTGTTCCTAATGAAGGTCCATAGAGCTGTTTCAAATTCTTAATATTAACCAGTTTTACCTGTTTTCCTAACGGAGCAAATACTAAACAATGAATCTGTGTGAGCACAAAGGAGAGGTGTCCTTGGGCCAAGAATGGAAGAAGTTCTATACATTTAGTACTAACTTTGTCGATTCAAGGGAACACTGGAAAAGTTATGTCAGATATGAGTGTCAGATAGCCAATACTCAGATATGGAATTTTCGTTAAAGAAGTAGTCACTGAATTTGTAGTTATTTCAGTAATGATTCATATGTAATTTGGCAAGAGCAGAAAATATAAATTAAGCCACTTAAGCATCTCAACTTTCAAAAGTTGGTTATTCTTTTATTTATGAGATATGGAAGGGAAAAATAGTTATGATGTACACAGTTTTATAATACAGTTGTATCATTTAATAGTACATTATGAACTATTTTCATACCATTATTTTTCTTAATTAAACCTAGCCCAAATAAGCAAATTCAAACACAAACTCTTCTACATGTTGAGACCCTGTCTCAAAAAAAGCAAAACAAAAAATAAAACAAAACAAAAAAATAAAAACAAAGACAGAAAGAACAGAAAAGAAAAAAAGATAACTGTGTATGTCAATGGCATTGATAAGAATTTTTATATTCACCAATATCACCAATCTAACCTATAATTTTAAATATAATTCCATGTAAACTTTTATTTACTTCACATATAAGAGAAGAGCTAAAATAAAGTTTTACTGTGTCCTCTGTTTTCTATCCTCCATATAACTGTATCTTCTTTTTCTATGGTCTCAGCCTGCCCTTGAAGATAGCTGTACAGAGAAAATAATTGTGAGTGTCAGCACTGATATATTGAGATTTGGTACTAAAAGTAGAATGGAGACATGCATATTAAGCACTAGCTTAAAAGAGAGAATGTCCAGAAGTGGCTGCCAGGCTCCTTCTCAAGTCTCCATCTTCAGTTGTCCAGCTTCACTTCAGCTTCCACCACGTCTATAAGGGTGAATCAGAAGTCCTACAAGGTGTCCAGCTCTGGCCCCCAGACCTTCAGCAGCTTCTACACCAGCAGGCTACTTCCTGCATCAGCTCCTCAGCTTCTCCCAAGTGGGCGGCAGTGGCAGCTCCAGGGCAGCCTGGCCCTGGGTGACTATGGCAGGGCTGATGGTGTGAGGAAAATCACAGCTGTCCAGATGAACCAGAGCGTACTGAACCCTGTGAATCTGAAGTGTACCTCAACAACCAGACTGTGTGTGTTCTGAAGAAGGAGCAGATCAAGAACCTTGACAACAAGTTTGCCTTTCATCAACAAGGCTTGGTTTCTGGAGCAGCAGAATAAGATACTGAAGACCAAATGGAGCCTCCTGCAAGAGTAGCAGATGTCTTGGAGCAACATGGGCAACATGTTGCTACATCAACAACCTCTGGCAGCAGCTGGACATACTGGGGCAGGAGAAACTGAAGCTGGAGGCAGAGCACAGCAACACGCAGGGCCAGTGGAGAACTTCAGGAATAAATATGAAGATGAGATCAACCAACTTACAGAGATGGAGAATGAATTTGTCCTCGTCAAAGATGTGGATTAAACTTACATGAACAAAGTGGAGATTGAGGTGTACCTCGAAGGGCTGCCTGACGAGATCAATTCCATCAGGCAGCATTGTAAAGAGGAGATACATGAGCTGCAATTTCAGATATTGGACACATCTGTGGTGCTGTCCATGGACAACAGCCACTTCCAGGACCCGGATGGTATCATCGCCGAGGTCAAGGCCCAGTATGAGATCACAAACTGCAGCTGGGCCAAGGCTGAGAGCACGTGCCAGGTCTGGTTGGGAGGCACGGGAATGACTTCCTCCTCACAAAGTCTGAGATCTCTGAGATGAAGCGCAGCATCAGCTGCCTGCAGGTAGTGATTGAAGCCCTCAAAGGCCAGAAAGCGTCCTTGGAGGCTGCCATCACTGATGCTGGCCAGTGTGGGGAGAAGGATGCCAGTACCAAGCTGGCCTAGCAGGAGACTGCCCTGCAGAAGGCCAAGCAGGACATGGCCCAGCAGCTGCATGAGTATCAGGAAGTCAAGAACATCAAGCTGGCCCTGGACATTGAGATCGCCAGCTACCACAAACTACGGGAGGGCAAGGAGAATAGTCTGGAGCTTGGGATGCAGAACTTGAGCATCCACATGAAGACCACCATTAACTATTCAGGGATGGTGAGCTTACTCTATGGGGGCCCTCGCAAGCCCTACCTTCACCTGCACCAAATCTGCTGTGGTTTTGAAGAAGATCAAGACCTGCAATAGGAAGCAAGTGTCTTAGACCTCTGGTGTCCTGTCCAAGTGAATGGGCCATAGCAGCCTCTCCCAGCCCTCATCTCTCTGAGGCTTTCCCAGAACCCATGGGGAGACAGCTGTACAAGTGAGAATTAGGAGCAAAAGACTCACCTAAGGCTCAATTTAGCCCTCAGCGCACCCTCGGGGGACATTACTACCTGGGGTACCCCTCCTTTCTCGTGCATTCCATCAAGACTCAATTCAATTGCCTTTTCCAAACTAAGCCTGGTTTTGCCACCTGAAAAACAGAACATTAGGTATTGGTATAGATGACTTCTTTGGAAAGCAGTGGTTTTACTAGAAAAAAATCAGAAGAGAAGAGACGAGACGAGATGAGATGAGACGAGTCGAGACGAGACAAGAAGAGGAGGACAAAAGAAAAGAAAAAGAGGGTAAGATTTAATTCAAAGGACTGAAACAAAAATCTGTCCTCATTGAATTTGATACTTAGCAAACATATCATTGAAAACTGAAAGTAAAATATTTTCCAGCTCTAAAAACTCAAAATATTCTAATGTCTCCAGACATAGCATATAGAAAATAACAAAGACCATAAGCCAGAAGGCAAGAGAAGTTACTATATGGTCCTGGATGAAGAATAAAGGGCTCTAGGGCCCCAGGAGATAGCTCAGGAGCGCAAGTGCCTTCCTGGAAAGTGCAAAGTAATGACTTCTATCCCTGGTCCGCATAAATAAATAAATAAATAAATAAATAAATAAATAAATAAATAAGTCAATAAATAAAATTTTCTTTAAAAATAGATCTCAAAATGGTAGTTATGTTATGCAGGACTATGTAAAATAGAATTATATTAGGTGAATCCATTTAAAAGGTCATTGAAGATTTCTGCAAAACAGTATTAATCTTATGTCAGGTTATATCCATCATATATATATATATATATATATACATATATATAGTGTGTGTGTGTGTAAAAGACAAGGAAGAACTAATATAAAGTCAATAGAAAATGGAGATATACTTTTTAAAGTATATTTCCATTTCCTTTTTTTTTTCTAATGTGGAATAGGATGCTATTTAATTTTGCTCCTCTATAGCATATACGTATACTTTAATGATTTTTTCTTTACAGTTAACTTTGGATGATTTTATTTTTGTGTATCTTGGTATGAATTTATTCATATTTCTTGTGCAAAAGGTTCATTTCTCATAGAAACATGATGCTATAATTTTGACTAAATTCAGAAATTTTAAATCTTAAATATTTATTGCCTACTCTTTTCTTCTTTGAGAATTATAATTATGTGAATATAAACTTCTTGATTTTGGCCCAGAGTGAACTATTATTTGACTGATCTGTAAATTCTTTCTTCTTCACTTTTATTTTATACAATGTTTATTGTTAATTTCATTTAAGTTTGTAAACAATTTATTTACAATGTGCAATCTGTTATTAATTTCATCCTGTGTATTCATTCCAGAAATATTTCTCTAAAATTCACTTGGTCTACCTATTATATCTTTTACATTTCAGTATATGTTTATAATTTTAATATGATATATAGTTATTGATTTTTAATAAAGTTAATGAAAAAATAGAAATAAAGTTTCACATGGAAAGAAAAAGAAAGGAAAGGAAAGGAAAGGAAAGGAAAGGAAAGGAAAGGAAAGGAA
>PVJA010038295.1:0-19827 GCA_004027025.1 Myocastor coypus
TTTTCTTGTTTCAGAACCTTTGTTTGTTTATTCACTCATTTTCATGGCTGACACAGCCCACCCCAAGGGCAGGGCTGGCACAGCATGTGGTGCCGGGGATCAAACCGCGGTCCCTGAAGCCACCCAAGCTTTCCCAAGCAGGCGCTTTAGACCACTGAGCCATCCCGCTGGGCCCCTAGAGGGTCACTTCTTATCACTCTCACTTGCTGCTTGATGCTTCTGCCTGCCTACTTGCTTTGTGATGCCTCTTTGCCATGCCACCCGACCTTGAAACTAACCAACTATGGACTGAAACCCCTATAAACTATGAGTGAAAATAAATGTTCCCTCCATTAACTTTGGGTATTGGATATTTTGTCTCAGTAATGAGAAAAGTAACTGAAACAGTTGATTTATTTATATTCTTTAAAAGCTTTTAATATTCTGTTCTTGTGCTGAATTTTTAGAATCTCAAGTATTATATGCCTTGGTGTAGTTTTTTTCTGACCATGGCTATTTGGGGTTCTGTATGCTTCATTTTTCTATACATCAATTCTTTCTCCATCATTGGAAAGTTTTCTACTCTTATATAAGCAAGTTTTTATGTCCTCTGTTCTGATTGTTATGTTCTGATTTTTTCATTAATTCCACTTAATCTTATGGTAATGTCCTTTGCATTTCCCAGAAGTTGCTGGTTAGATTTTTCATGGTCCCTTGATATTTTAAAGAAGTCTTTCATTTGATGATCACCAGCCACTACCTTGTCTTCTGGATATATTCTATCGTCACAATGGTTGGTTCTGTTGTATATACTTTCAATAAAATTTTAATCTTGGCTGGGGATTTGACTCAGCAGTAGAATGCTTGACTAGCAAGTTGGAAGCCCTGGGTTCAGTTCTCAGCACCAAAAACAAAAACAAACAAACAAACAAAAATTAATCTCCTGGGTGTCTGTTTGCATCTATTTTATGGCCTTTAGTTTTTTCCTATGCTGGGCATTCATGGTTTCACTGTCTTTCCTAACCTCTTCTATTTTTTTATTAACTGTGCTGACTTTAGTTTTACCAACCATTTCTTTTATTATAGCCATATCTGTAATTATCTTGTAATTTTTTTTTTTTTTTTTTTTTTTTTTTTTTTTTTTTTTTTTTTTTTTTTTTTTTTTTTTTTTTTTTTTTTTTTTTTTTTTTTTTTTTTTTTTTTTTTTTTTTTTTTTTTTTTTTTTTTTTTTTTTTACTTTTAGAGAAGGGCCCATAGGATGTTCAGGGTTTTACTACTAGATTGGATTCATAGTGATCTGCCCGTTTATAGTCTCCCAAGAGCTGAGATTATAGGCACATGCCTCCATGCCCAGTCTCAATTGCCATTTTAGCGAGTCCCAGAAATGGGTTGGCATAGCAGGTCCGGGGATTGAAACCCTGGCCCCTGCGCCTGCTTGCACATGCTTTAATCCACTGAGCTATTTGGATGGCCCTCTGGTTTTTTTTCTTAATCAGTGAAAAATGTATTTCACCTTGTTGTAATGTTATATCCTTAAAAGACCATTTCATTACCTCCATTAAAGAAGACAAATTTATTTTTGTAGAAAAATTATGCACTTTTTCATGCAAGTGACTTTTTTATTACTTTTAATAAGAAATAACAATTCTCTGGGGCTTTCACAGAGATCAAACTGGTCAAGCACTGACCATCACTCATCCAGATGGCTAACAATGGCAACAGTTCTGCAAAGCACTGTATATGATTTCAAGGTAAATACTGAGGGGATTTGACTGACCTTGGGAGATACAAGACTTACATGTTTTGTTATATAGATCTTGATTTAACTTGCCCTTAACCACCCAGCAGAAAAGTTTAACCACGACGAGGTATAAAAAGTAAAGCTAAGGGTCTGGGAAGATAGCTCCAAGGCATAAGTGCCTGCCTGGCAAGTGCAAGGTCATGAGTTTGAACCCTGGTCCCGCAAAAAAAAAAAAAAAAAAAGTAAAGCTAGATTAGTATGCTGATCTGTAAAGGGCATAAGTCTACAGCTTCTGACATTGCCAGTTCTTCCAATAACCCACTAATATTATGGAACATTGGACTACGTATACAACTACTTTCTCTTAGTTCAATGAGAAGAAATTTTTCTATCAATAATGATTAGAAAAATTATCATGTTTGCATCCTGTACTCTAAATAACTACTACGAGGACAATATGCATTGCATTAATAATAGGGAATGTACTACTAACATGTTTTGAAACTGTTTTGGTTAAGAGAGTTATTCACCTGTTTTGTTACTATAGCTACTACAATTTTAGAAAGTTTAGCTGGGTGGTTTTTGGTTTCTTCTACGTCAATGTCCTTTGGATTTGCCTTGGGCAGATTAGATGTGTTGGGCAGCATCTTGCATGTGTATTTTCTTTTCTTTTCTTTCTTTCTTTCCTTCTTTTTTTGTCGTTTTGAGACAGGGTCTCACTATGCAGTTCAGGCTGGCTTTGAGCTCATTTTTATAGCTCAGATTCCTTTTGTATTTTCTTTTTTTTCATATTCAGTTTATGTTTTGAGACTTGTAAATTGCTTATGGTGAGTTTGTTAGTAGTTTGTCACTAGTGTCTTGTTACTTCTGTTTACTAGGGTTGATTATCTTTTTTTTTTTTTCAGTACCATGGATTGAACTCAGGATGTTGTCCTTGCCAGGCAGGCACTTAAGCCGCTGAGCTATCTCCTCAGCCTTGTTTCTTAGAGTTGAAGGGTTGTAGCCTGTTTGGTATAGCACTCAGGGCTTTGGATTGGGCTATCATATTGTTTATAATTCTTGGACAATCTAAGTATTGGCATACAAGGAAGATCAATTGATCACAACTACGTCACCTTGAGTAAAGCAGTACAATTAGTAATAATCATAGCATCAAACACTGGCTGAAAAACGGTGAACTGTGATGACATAGTTGGCACCTTTAACCCTAGGTATAAGATTTTATAGTTAAATAACAATATGTAAGACAAATCAGAAATTATACTCAGGGCATGTTTACTTAATAGAGCAATTTTACCCAAAAGGGAGAAAATTTAAATGAAAGAAGAGGGAAAATCAGAAAAATGAAGCAAAACAAAAAGAGATTAGAATAAGGTTGAAGGATAAAGGAAGATTACCCAAGCCTCAAGAAACTGGTAAAGAAGATTGGAGGCAAGGAAAAAAGGAGCAAATAAAACCAAAACAAAACAGAGCTCAAACCAATGTTCACACAAACAAAAATAAGCAATTACAAAAACAAAAACGAAACAAATTTTTTTTTTTTAAAAGACAGAGAAATTTGCTTATGACTTTAAACCTATTATTATCTTCTGGTGTCTACAGTTTTGTGGCAGTGTCCAATTCAAAGTATAACTGTGTCATCAGATTTAAGATCTGTGCTAGTAATTCTACCAAGCCAGCAATTAGGGTGACATGCCCATTAGGGGCTTTCAAATCCACAAAGATTTGGCTGCACTTGGCCCCTGGTTGTGAGGACATTTAGCTCCCTGACCATGGACACTTCTTATGGATGTCTCTCATCTAGGCATTGAAGGGGGTTAGTACTGGAAGACCTGAGATGAAGCCCACCTGCAGGTGCTTTCAGCTCCAGTTTTTTTTTTTTTTTTTGGCCCCTCCCTAAAATGGCATCTGACCAGGACCTTTTTCAGGGTATATGCGAACACTTGGACTGGACTCACTCAATAGCTGCTGTAGTGCATAGCATCTATTACCCCATCCCACTGACGTGTTTCTTCCTGAAGGGCTCTGTACTGACTCACTTGTTTTTACTATGTCTCTGTAGATTCTGTCTTTTCTCTCGATGAGCCAAAATCTGGAGATAAAGTACAGATCGTCCTCTTTTTGCATTATAGTATGGCTCCTCAGTTTCTCTGTAGACTCCAATTTTCCCTTCAGATCTTTCTTGGATCCTAGGGACCAAAGTTCTTCCTTTGTTCCCCAAGTCATTATTTTCTGATGTCTGGATTATGGCTCTTAGAGAGGTTTTCTGTTGCTTATTACTGCCATCTTCCCAGAAGTCAATCTCTACTTCCTAACAACACATTCAGCTCTGATAATTATAGCACCCTCTGATTCAATCACTTTCACAAAGTGTAATCTCTGGACATATGAATTATTAGGGGTCATCTGAGATCCAAACCATCACACCTGCAATAGACTCTGAGGAACCCATATGATTGAATTTTCATCCCTCTAGCTGTAATATGAGGGATTTAAGGCAGGAAGTATGGTAATTAATTACATGTATTAACTTGGCTAGGCAAAAGGATGTCCAGACAACTGGTAAAACATTATTTCTGGGTGTCTATGAGGATTCTGTAGTAGAGATTAAGATTTAAATGGGTAAATCTAATAAAGAACACCACCCTCACCAATATAGGAAGGCATCACTACATCCACTGAAAGCCCAAAGAGGCAGAAGAATTTTCTCTTTTCTTGAAATGAAATTTCAATCTTCTGCTTCCTTTAGATACTGATACTCTTGGTTCTTTTTTTTTTTTTTTTTTTTTTGGTCTTTTTGAGACAGGGTCTCACCATGCAGTTCTGTCTGGCCTTGAGCTTACTTTTGTAGCCCAGGCTGGTCTCGAACTTGCACTGATCCTTCTGCCTCAGCCTCTCAAGTGCTGGGATTACAGGCATGTGCCACTAGGTTCTCTACTCCTCAGAGCAAGACTGGAATTTAAATAATTAGTTCTTTTGGTTCTAAGTGTTCTGATTGGGACTGGATATAAATCACTAGATCTGCTGAGCCTCCAGCTTAGAGAGAGCAGATTGTGGGACACCTGCCCTTCATAAACATAAGTGAATTCCTCATAATATCTATCTTTCTATTTCTCTCTCTCTCTCTCTCTCTCTCTATATATATATATATATATATATATATATATATATGTATGTATATATTGAACCTGGCTAATACAGAAGGTACAGAAAACAGGTTGTATGCTATGACAAAACTGGTGGGAATGGAAAGGTGAGAGCTAAAACTGGCAGTGAAGACAGAGGGGATTTAAAAGATTTGACAAATATCTTGGGGCCAGTCTCAGCTATATTTAATAATTAACGGTTTAGATATAAGAAGCGGAATGAAAAATGTAGGATATAAAGGCTAGCAAAAGAATGACTTCTATGGTTCTTTTTTTTTTTTTGGGACCGGGGTTCGAACTCACGACCTTGCACTTGCCCAGCAGGCACTTGTGCCTCAGAGCTATCTCCCCAGCCCCACTTCTATGGTTCTGAGAGGAGCAATTATGTGGACAGGGAGAGGGCAACACAGATGATCAGATATGAGAGGATTATGGGAAGTTAATGAATTTTACTATGGATACACTTGCTTGATTTTTGTTTCTGCACTGAGGATTGAGCTAAGGGGCTCACAAATGCCAAGCAAGTGAGCTATGCTCTTAGCCTGTTTCATTTTCAAATTTGAGACAGAATATTAAGATACTCAAGCTGTCTTTGAACTTTTGACCCTCCTTCCTCAGCTTCCAGAGTAGCTGGGATTATAGGTGTGTATTACTGTACTGGATGGATGGATAAACCTAGCTTAAAATGCCTATGGAGGTTTGCAATAGGCAACTAGTTATGAGTGCAAAATTTTAGGAAGATTTCAAGGCTGGAGTTGTAGAAAGAAAATATAGCTAACAATTAGGTGATGGTTAGAAGTCATGAAAACCAGTATCTCTCATAAGGAAAGTGAGTTAATTAAAAACAATTTAAGATCCAAGCCATGGAAAGCATATATACTTCAGAAGGATGCAAAAGATGCTGAAAAAAATAGCAGAGGAAATAGCAGAACCGGGAGCAAATATGTGGTGGATAATCTCCACAATTTACTTTCTGCTACTTGCATTCTGCTCTGTGGTTTGGAAAGCAGACCTGTGGGGATCACATAAGCAGATCTCTTGTCCTCTGGCTTCAGGCTTTATGAGGCAGGAGACTGGAGGTAGGGAAGACAGAGAAGCCGCTTGATTATTCTTCTGACTTGATCCTGTGGGACTGTGGATGTTTAGGTTCTGCGACAAGAATATGGCTGTTGTTGGGCAACCTGGTAGTTACAACTCTTCCTGTCTCATAGGCCTAAGGGTGGTAACACCTGTCCATTACTGTCAGCCTTTACATCCTACATGCTCTCTTGCTATTTTTCTTTAATCTTTCCCAGATATTTGCAAGCAGTTTAGTGATTTCAGCTTCTTGACAGCTGTTTCTTATAGGATCCTCAGATTTATAGCAATATTACAGAATCCACTAAAAGTTTCAAGATAGGAGTGGACAACAGCATCAGGTGCTGCATGTTTTTTCTTAATGAAGACTGAAGAGTACACTGACGATTGCAGTTGGAAGTTGCTGGTGGCCTCTAATGGCATGAGTTAGAAGAAGTTATGAGCTGAAGCTTGACCACCACACAGAAGTGGGTGAGGGAGCAGCAGAGAAGTGATTTATTGCTTTGATTTTAAAGTTGAAAGGACTTGAGTTTGCAGACTACAGAAAGATTCATTTGATAAGGAGAACTTAGGAGTACTGAAATTGGAAACATAAGTAAGTCTGTCCCCAGAACTGCAGCAAGGAGGATCATTCTTGAAGAATACTGGTATCTTCTTAGGATGGGAAAAAACAAATGATAGCAGATGTGGATATGAATATGTTTATATCCGTGAGGTAGCGGAGTGAGGGACTTTCTTCTTGACAACATACATTTTCTCAGTGAAAGTATGAGAGTGAATATTTAAGAGTGATTGTGAGCATTGGGGGAGAGATTGGTCATCCTTTTAGTTCCTTTATCAAGTCCCTGGAAATTGCCAAAATAAATTAATAAATGATAGAAATGATATAGACCATCATAAAATGTATGGTGAAGTGAAAATATCAGAGATGAAAACGGAAGGATAGATGTGTCTGATGGATGAAATTTGATTTTTATATAATGGAGCAATAAAAGGGCAATAAGAATTCTGAGCAGTGGCATGATGAATTACATATAAGATTAAAGATCACAACCACCTAGATGATGAATAAAGGATGACAGACAGTTTCCTTATTTGGAGATTGAAAGTATACATAGCAAAGTTAAGAGTTGCTTTACGGTTAGATCCACAGGAAGCCAGGATGCCACGAAGCTGACTGGCATGATCTTAGGGCCCATCTGCCAGTCTACAACATCTGTGTAAACTCTGGTTTAAGCCAAATAGCCCAGCCCCCATCCAGACTGCCATGCCTGGATATTGTCCCTGTAGACATTCTGGAACTTCCACTGTGCTGGGTGTAGAGGCAACTTATGTTTAGAAAATGAAAGAGGAGTCAGAGCTAATTAGACATTTAACTTAGCTTGCAAGATGGGTGCCATGATACTGTCAATCAAGAAAAGGAATATGGGAAGTCAGGTTTATAGAGTAAAAAAGGGGAGTTTTAGGTTCCAGGATGGCTTATGTGGATTTGAGCAAATGGGGTTGAAGATGTGGGTCGGGAGCTTGGCAAGAAGCTTGGGCCTGATCTTGCAGAACTGGCATTGTCCATATCAAGTTGCTTGTTGTAACAGCTGGGTCTATGTTTTCCAGAACATTCCACCAGCTCTCTATAAAAGTCTGTCTTGGCTCTACTCAGGTTCACAGTATTATTTTATTATTCTCCAGTATGGGCAACAGGGTTTTATAGGAAGTCTGGAAAGAAACCCTTAATGAATGTTATCCTTACAAGGGCAAGCAAAGAAAAGAGTCCAAAAGTAAAATTTTAAAAAGTTGGGGAAGATGGAAGAGTTACATCAAGGATGGGATCATTAGGGATAATGCTTTTTTTTTTTTTTTTTTCTCCTACAGAAAACACCACTTGTCTACAGAACTGATTTTTACTTTGCGTTTTGTTCTAGAAAATTGCTTCCCTTCTCTTTTAATATAACTCGCTAAAAATCACCTACAATTGCTCTAAACCCAGTTTGCAATTACATGATTACCCTCCACAAAGTCACGCTAGTATTTATGCAGAATTCATTAAAAATGTTTTCAGTCTATCCCCAGTGCCACATGCTGTGCTGGCTCCAGCCTGGCACACTGAGCCCACTGAGATCCAGTGTGGTGGTGCATCCCTAAAAACTCAGCGCTGGGGAGGTTGAAAACAGGAGGATCATTACCAGTCGAAGATGTGTAGTAAGACCCTGTACCCAATACATTTTTAAAGACTGGGTGTGGTAGCACATGCCTGTAATCCCAGCTCTTCAGAGGTTGTAATCAGGTGGATCACTATGAGTCCAATCTAGTAGTGAGACCCTGAACCCCCTGTAGACCCTCCACCAAGAAAACCCCTAAAAACCAACAACAAAAAAATTACATTTAAAAAAAACACTGTGGGGGCTGGGGAGATAGCTCTGTGGCACAAGTGCCTGCCTGGCAAGTGCAAGGTCATGAGTTCGAACCCCAGTCCCGCAAAAACAAAAAAACAAAAAAACAAAAAAAACACTGTGTTTAGCATTTCTGTGTAAGTGCTTCAATACATACCAAAAATGTCATGTTAGTTCCTTTTATCAAGTTGAATGTCCTTGTCTTTGTCACAGTGAAGCTGTTCTTCACATAGACAGCATCTCCTATCAGACTGCTCTGGGTCATTCATTTGAGTATGAAAGTTAGAATGGTCTCTTTCTAAATGCCATGGATTCTCCCCTGGATATTTTCCCTAGTCTCTATCACTGAATTGGTCAATGTTTGTTTGTATTTATTATTATTTTTTTTTTTATTTGGTACAGGGTCTTGCTATTCAGCTTGGACTCATAGTGATCTTTCTGTCTCAGCCTCCCCGGCACTAGGATTACAGGCATGTGCTTCCACATCTGGTTTTGGGGTTAGGCATAGTGTGTGGCACTGGAGATTGAACTCAGGTCCTTGTGCTTGCCAGGCAGATACTTAGACCACCAAGATATCTCCCCAGCCTTCTGTGATCTTAATGAAGTGAGTTTTTTTGAAGCTCTTGTAAAGTCAGTGCTTGTTTTTTAGAACCATCTCCAAAATATTCTTTCCACCTTTATCACATGGAAGAGCTGACTCATCACCACAGGAGTATAATAACTGTGCTCAGTTATGACATTTCTAGAATAATGGTCTTCAAGTTGACACTTAAACCCCTCATTTGGATCAATGTCCACTCAGTTGGAATCCAGGTTATCCCTTTGAGAATTTTGTTGTGTGTGCCTTAGGTTTTCCCCTGTAGTGATCTTGAATGGAGGATCTTCTTGAGCTCTATTCTCTGAGCACCAGGCTAATGTCTTCAGCTCTTTCAGGGCAGACTCTCTTCCCAGGATCTGAGGGAATTCATCAGAATGTGGTGCTGTTGGTGGTAAAATGTCCGCATTTGAAAATTATAGGTCTTTAAGTGAGTAAAACCATTGCACTGGCTCAGGCTGAATTAACATGCCTGGAATCTCATCACTAGGACTAGAAATGAGATTTTCAAAACCACTTTCCTGAGTTTTGTGTTTCCCTGGAATCTTCTGGCATGGGATGTTTTCCTCAGTACTTTCTATTGGTATCACATTGACCTTATATGCCATAATGTTCTCACCCTGTAGGGGCTTAGTAGCCCCACAACTCTCCTCTTCACCATGTATTTCTTCTGCAATCACATCCCTTGTGCTCTCTGAGCCCTCAGAACTGAGGGTAAACAGAGACCCTTCATCAGAATCGTAGTCACTCTCCACATTGGACCGAGGGTAAGAAGGGTCATTCTTCTGCACTAGCCACTCAGCAGTGGCATTGAGGCCACCTCCCCAACCTGGTGGATGGGATGATGGATCCATGTGTCCTGCATCAGTGTGTGTGACCATATTGCCCAAGGCTGGCAACTCTCTGTTAGGACCAGCCCACAAGAGTCCTGGCTGCTGCACACCCAGGAAGCTGTTGGAATGGCTCACTTGTGTTCCCTTAGAACACTCCATCTGTGAGCCCCCTACTTTCTTACAATCTCCACTGCTGAGTGTACTTGTATGTGTGAGCATTTGGGGGATGGAAGCTGTCGTTTCTCTTGGTAGTGATGCATCTAATTCATTCATATCATCACAGGTTGAACCAGAAAAAGTAGAGAGAGTTTGTAATGTGTCATCTACAGAAGAGATGCCCACTGAGCGCTCACTGAGAAAATGTTCTGGGGTCACATTTTCATATTTTAATTCCTCAAGAGTACCATCCCTATAAATATGGTCACGTGCTGCTGAGTGTAGTTCACTGTTATCAGTATTTGATTGTCTGTGGAGAGCAGAATGAGCTGCACTGCCATTTGAAAGCACCCTGCCATTTCTACTTCCTGTCCTCTGCTTGCCTCTGAGTGGTTCTGAGCTCTGCTGACTGCCAGGCTCCTTTTTGCTGGTTCCCGAATTTCTATCAAGAATGACAGTGGCATATGGGGTTGCCAAATAAGGGTCCTGGTTCTCATAGAGACTTGGATGCTGAGGAGCTTGGCGCACATCCACCCCTGGGTGCTGCATGTTCTGTGCAGCTTCGGCTCCACTGCGGAAGCCCTCGTTTATGTAGGTATTATCTGAGGCACGGCTTTTGTTCCTTTTGTTCCGGCAATGGAGCCATAGTTTGTCAACATAGGGCCTTGTGAAAACTCCCACGCAGAAAGCCACGATGAATGTGATGAGCACCGACAGGCAGACAGCCAGGACAAGGTCCTGGGGCTGATCCTGATTCCTGCCTGTGGCTTGCAGATCTTGGACATCTTTGAGCCCCCTTAGTGGCTGTCCCTGTACCTCCATGGCATCAGTGCCCATGCGTGCCTCTTCTTGGGTGGGAAAGTGTATGTGGAGTCCTCCCTGGGGTCTCTGATTTACTTCTCAAGAGGCTTTTCTTCTGGTTTAGAGGAAAGTGAGCCTCGCTAGAGATTCTTATGGAAATCTTCAGATATGCTTACTTATTCCCTGCAAATGGGAGAGAAAAACCATAAGGAGGACAGAAGATTCCAGGGATTTTCAAGGTCCCCCTCAGTCCTTGTCTAGCTATATTTTTCAAGTATCTATCACATGGTGGCAAGTTGAGTTTATCCATTTATCTGCCTGTCCATTCAGCCTTTTGCTCCTGCCTAATGCCAACAGGATGTGTGCAGCTCTGTGCACATGTGTGCATGGCCATCTGCTGTTTAGGGCAGTTATGCTGCTAGGCCCAGAGCACTGTTCATGGAGGAAGGAGCTAGACAGGAGGGGCAGGTACACACCTCACTTGTCCTTCCTCTGCATCCTTAACTACTCATGTTTTCTGGAATATTCCAACCCTCCTTCTTTCCCCGTGCTGGTATACAGCAAAAATATTCCCTTGCTCTTCTGGATCTTGGCATTCTGCCTTACTTACTCAGAATGGCAGTTGTATAAAGCCGTGAAACAAGTGTGGCTGACAGTGTTCAGACCTCCTCTGCCGTTCGTAGGTTTCTTCTAAACCTGGAAAGCTTGGCATGAGTCTATTTTAATGGCAACCCTGATTAGTAAAAAGTCCAGGGCTGGGTGGTTTTTGGTCTCTTTTTTTCAATATGGTTAATAGTGGGAATAAACTTCCCAAAATGTTTAACCTTACAAACATTCTTGTATGACAGAGGGTCAAGGAACAAATCAAAGGAAAATGTATTTTCAATTTTTTTTTTCTTTTTGATCAGGGTCTCACTATGCAGTTCAGGCTGGCCTTGAGCTCACGTTGTAGCCCTGGCTGGTCTTGAACTTGTGATGATCCTCCTGCCTTAGCCTCAGAAGCACTGAGATTACAGGCATGTGCCACCATGTGTGGCTTGTGTGTTTGTTTTGTTTATACAGCAATGTACTTTCAAAGGTTAAGCAGACATGTATCATAATGTTTTATATTTCAGAAGTTTCTTCTTTACTCAATTATTAAGAATCAGGGTAAAATTATGTCCTTTTGGGACTCCAGGGAAAAATTCTCTTCTAGTGAAATTTCAGTTTTTGACTCAATCTAATGATTCTGAGAGATGTGTGCTAGGTTTCATTGACCACAAGAAGAAACCATTAATGAACCAGAGCAAACAGTAAGGCACTAATGGTGATTCTATGACACAGTGCCAGGCTGTGAATGCCAGGGATCAACACTCCTGCTTTCAGAGGGACTGTCATTGTTTCAAAGGAAAGTAAATTTTTAATGTGAAATTTTCAGTTTAGGTACAGAGAAGAACTTCTAACTTACCTAAAGATTTGTTGCAAGTTATATGCTGTATTTTCCTCCAGGATCCACAAATGAAACTTTGGAAGCCTGCTAAACTGTTGTGACACCGCTATGGGTAGTCACACAAGTCAACCTCCAAATGGGGAACCTGCTTAAGAAGAAACAAATTTAGGAGAGTTTGCAAACAAAGATGCCTAGAGATAACATAAATAAGTTCCAGAAAGATTCTGCTTATGTAAACAGTGCTGGTTTTAAAGTCAGACAATACTGGATTTAAATCTCTGCTCTACTCCTAAAATTTGTCATTGCAAATTGTTTACTTTCTGTTAGCCTACCAACTAGGGTTGTTATGAGAACTAATGGATATATGATCTTTAAACATGGTACCTATAGATGTGACTGCAAACACAATGAATAAATTTCAAAAATTACTGTCAAAGATATATTGCTATGAATCTATTTCAAGCCCCTCCCCCTTCCCATCATTCTTGCCACTTTCTGAAGCAGTTCTGGAAGTCCTCTTTTGTGAGTGTCTCTAGCTGTGTTGTGCCTGCCTCAATATCCTGAGTTGATGCAAAACATTTATCTTTCATGGTTATTTGGATTTTTCAGAAGAGCCAGAAGTTGCACAGTTCCAGATTTGCTAAGGTGGATAAGGACGCAAGGCAATGTTTTTATTGGACAGAAATTACTGTGATGTATTTTTAAAATGATACCTCATCTTAGATTCTCCTTTTCCTTTCCTTATTTCCTATGAGTTGCAAGCAGGTTGTAGACTATTACCTAAAACCTAGACTGTTACACTCTCAAGATCTAGAACTGGACATGAGGCTGTGATGCATGAGGCTCTAGGGGGACATGTACACACAGGCCACAATAGACGTTAACATGGGGTATACAGCATGTGCTCAGTAATGAAGGAACCAGAAGGAATGACATGGCAGAGCTGTGATTGGATTGGGCTTTATAGCTGTGTGCTTCTGCTTGAGAACACACCTTCTTGGGACTTGTGTACCCATCACACATAGTGAGGAGGACCTGTGTGGGATAAGCCTGGAGCAGAGCAGGAGACACCAGTGAGAGGCACGGAGTGTGGCGTAGGCTACAATGGAAGAAAAAATCATGAAACAGAATGTACAGACCTGGCTTTGAATACCAGACAGGCTAAATATTAACAAGGCCAATTGTTTTATAAGCATCAGGCAAAAATCAGCATCTATATCCTGGGTTATATAAATTCCTAATAAGAGCTGATTGAAACTGTCAAATGACATCACAAACAAGACCACTGGGGGGGTGTAGAATCTGAATTTTTTAAATGAATTTAGGTAGTGAGGGTAGTAGCTTTTCCAGAGGTGAACAGACAGTCTTGAGTCTCAAAGGAAAACTCTCAACACTAAGAGGTCTGAGAGACTGGGGAGGAACTTGACTTTAAAAGCTTTGTCTTGCCTAGGATCAATAGCTTTATTAGGTATGTTTCTTTCTTCAACAAATTGAAATAGTCTATCTTTCAAATATTAATAATAACAACAATAATAATATTATTTGTGGTACTGGGGATGGAACTCGGGATCCTGTGCGTGCAGCCAAGTGCTTATTCTGAGCTATCTCCCCCGCCCTTCAAATAATTATTTTCTTTTCAATGTATTACTTCACTGTAGCATCTTATTCTACTACAAATCATGGAATGGACAGCAAAAACTGGATGTAAGAAAAAAATCAATAAAGTAATTGGGGAAAAATAATTTCTGAAAAATGATTAAACAAAATATTCCAGGGGCCCAGCGGGATGGCTCAGTGGTCTAAAGCCCCTGCTTGGAGAAGCTTGGGCGACTTCAGGGACCGCGGTTCGATCCCCAGCACCACATGCTACGCCAGCCCTGCCCTCGGGGTAGCCTGAGCTGGCCATAAAAATGAGTGAATAAACAAACAAAGGTTCTGAAACAAGAATAAAAATTAAAAAGAAAATATTCCAACTTGCTAAAGAGATACCCATCCAGTGACATCTAAAAGGCGTGTGTATTATGTAACAACTGGGAGAAGCATGTAATATTGCCTCACAAATCAGTGTATCTGAAAAGAATGAGATACAATTAAGAAATGTTAATCTGAAATGTCAGTGAAACCTTTTTCATTCCACTTAAATATGGTGATGAATTTATGCTTTGAAAATCTGGCTTCTAAAATGAGTCCCACATGGGAAGACACATAGGCTAGGTCCATCATTAAGCTCATTTCCCAGAGGGTAAATGTTCATTGTGATATTCAGCTCTCTGCTACCAAATACGTCCTTCATTTTCTAAAACCAGTTTTCATTAACTATTGCCAAGCATGGAGAAGAGGTAACTGAGGAGGAATTATATAATTCTTGGTAGATCTAGTAATTTGAGAAGTTCAGTTGTGTTTAAAACACCCTTGGAATGGATTTTTGATTTGCCTGTGGCATCTATTACCTGTGAACTCTAAAAGACTGAGAAAGTACAGTAAGAACGCATAGGAAGTAAAATCGGCCCAGGACAAACTACACATCCAAGTATACTTATTGGTATGCAGTGTGCTGAGGATCCCAGGTAATTTGACGTCTTTGTGGTGAACTGGGGAGCACTGACAAGATGAGTGGACTTTCTTGTCTGCTTTAACAACCTCCAGGGCAGACAGATTCTAAGATGGTCCCCACTAATCTTGCCTCCTGGTATCCAGACGCTTGACTTGGGCCTGTGACTTATTTCCAGCCAATGGCCACATGAAGTCATTTCTGTGATGACTTTATTTATTTATTTATTTATTTATTTTGTCTTTTTTGAGACAGAGTGTCACTATGCAGTTCAGGCTGGCCTTGAGCTCACTTTTGTAGCCCAGGCTGGTCTCGAACTTGCACCGATCCTTCTGCCTCAGCCTCCCGAGTGCTGGGATTACAGGCGTGAGCCACCACGCCCGGCTCTGTGATGACTTTACATGCAATGGCAACGTGCTTTTTGCTGGCATCTCCAGCCCCTCCAGGTATGAAGCAAACTGCCCACTGTGAGTGGCCCTACTGAGAAGCCATGGGCTGAGGGCAGGTATAGGCCAGCAGCATACAGGGAGCAGAACCTTCAGTCTCATAGCCCCCCAATGAACAATGTCCTGCCAATGCCATGTGAGCTTGGGCTGAATCTTCCTCAGGTATGACTTGGCCCTGGCCATCATGCTGCAACCTCTTGAGAGACCTCGAAGTGGAGAGTCCAGCTAGGCTACATCTAGACCCTTGAGTTACCAAGATCATAAGATAGCAACTGCGCACAATGTTAAGATGTTAAGTGTGTGACAGTTGTGTGCCACCATAGATAACCAACACACCTGCCCATGGTTATCCCCTATCATTCATTCCCTTATTTACTCAAAAGGAATCTAACAATATGTCTTAGCTAAAAATTAGGAAACAAGAACAGCATAATGTGTGTCTTCAAAGAATGTGCCATCTTGGCTGGGGAGTTAGCTCACTGGTCTAAGTGCCTACCTGGCAAGCTCAAGGACCTGGGTTCCATCCCTGGTACTGCATGCCATGGGAGCCCTAGAACCGGGGCAAGCCGTGTGAGCCACCAAAACTGGGTGCAATGGCACACACCTATAATCCCAGTGCTGGGGAGGCCAAGACAGGAAGATCACTACGAGTCCTAGTTGAGTAGTGAGATGACCCTGTACCAAATAAATAAAAGACTAAAAGAAAATAAGTCAATAATACCCCCAAGTAAATGTTTTCTATTATGGAAGCTGGCTCCAGGAGCTCCCCCACCTCACCACTGTTCCCTAGTCTCCCTTGTACAGAGGAGGGCTCAGGAGCCACTCTGGTGGAAGGGACAGGGGAGAGCTTCAGACTTGTCTCACAGCTGCGCTTCAGTGTACTTCATGCCACACTAGGAAAGCATCTGTTGCCTACATCCAAGCTGCCTTACAGGACACCCATGAGCTGCCTATGGCTACTGAGCAATGCAAATGCAGGCAGCACACAGGAGGGTGTAAAATATACACAAGGTGCTGAATATTTGGCACCAAAAGCTGGAATGCAGCTAGTTAATAATTTTCATATTGATTATATGTTTGAAAAATGACATCAGAGTTTACTGGCTTAACATGTACCACTGGATAGCTATGACTGAAGCAAAATTCCCTTGTTCGTTTTTTGTTAAATCTAGTTAGCTACTGGAACATTAAAATTGCCTGTGTGGTGCACATCATGTTCTAGTGAACACCTAGCTGGCAGAAAGGATGAGAATGAGGAATGGAGGTTTTAAAGGGACACTGAACCAAGTCACTTCTCAGTGGCCATACTGAATACTGGTGCTGAAGGCCACCCTGCTGATTCTAAAGGATCATTTTGGACAGATGTCACTATATCCTCCCAAAGGGGAAATACACATAGGAAGGTGCTTGGAGAAGGGCTGAAGTTGCCAAGGGCTGAGCAGGCTTTAAGTTTCCTTCCCTTCACAGCTGCTGGGACTAGAGGGACATTAATGCAATGTGTGCAGTTCCAAAAATGTGAAAGATTCCTGCCTTAACAGGAGTCCAATTTTTTTTTTTATTTATTTTTTGGGGGGCGATACCAGGATCGAACTCAGGACCTTGCACTTGCCAGATGTTATGGTTTATGTCTAGTTGTCCCCGCAAAGCCTCATGTAGTCATTGGGCAGGGACTTCTAGAGTTTGAGACTTGATCCATGATCCCTGGGATTATGGGTTTTAGTACTGAAGGGATTATGGGTCAAAGTACTTCTGGGATTATAGGTGTAGCCTAAGGCAGGGACTAAGGCAGAGAGCCTGAATGTAATATAAAGAGAGACAGAGAGACAGACTCGAGCTGTTGCTGCTGTTGCTGTTGCTCTGCTGCCGTGTTTGGTTGGCTACCTCTGCCGCCATTTTGTTGCTGTTCTGCCGCCATGAGCTGGATGCTCTCCACTCTGCTCCACTCAGCCTTGGGCCAGCCAAATATGGACTGAAACTTCCACAAACTGTGAGCTAAATAAACCTTTCCTTCCTTCATTTTGAGTGTCGGGTATTTGTCCCAGCAATGGGTAAAAAGTAACTGATACACCAGGCAAGTGCTGAATCATTAAGTTATGTCCTTTGCTTGAGTCCAATTTTTAGAACAGTATGTGGCTTGTGGTAAATGCCACATAAGCACGTGCCATTATCATTACCACATGTATTACTCCATGCCCAATTTTGGCATGAAAATCTGGAAGATCACTGGCCTTTGGTGGCCCATAAAGCCCTGGGTTGTTGATGTCTGTTGGCCAGAGTGGTCCAGAGGGAACCTCCCGAGTGCTCTAATTTGCATAAGACCATTAGGAACTTTGATCTTGAAGTTAAGGTAGCAGCTTCACAAATAACAGTTTTACTGTCTCACCATTGGTGAGTGGAAGCGAGAGTGAATTTATTTTGATTTAGAAAAAGAACATAATTTTTATTTCTGAGTATTATAACTGAGCAAAGTTCACGTCCATTGTTGCAGTCTTTGATTTCTGAGCTAAGAGACTTCACATCTTTTGGGGGTTTTTAAAACAGCCTTACATGTTTGGGTTAATAGCCAATACAACTATTAATTGTTGTGATGGATGTGAAGAAACTTAGTAGAGCTATACTGCTCGTAAAGTAATACACTATGTCTGCATATATAAAATAGTATAAAAATAGATTTATTTATTCATTTATTTATTTGTTTATTTATTCATTGCAGGACTGGGGTTTGAACTCATGACCTTGCACTTGCCAGGCAGGCACTTGTGCCATGGTTCTATCTCCCCGGCCCTAAAAATGGTTTTAAAACCTGTACTTTTTTGATGTCCTTGAAGGCTTCTGGGTAAATTCTGAATATGTTGTTGCTCTTCAAAGTGAGGTTCTCCAGTTGCAGGCAGTTATGAATGTCAGGTAGCCCAGGTTTCAATATCCTGGTGAATGGCAGATGCAAACTTTGCAAGAGCCTCAGTTTCCATTGTCCTGATAAAATTAAGACGCAAATTGAAGCCTAAACTCATGGTAGTTACTGTATTATAATTTTTTTTAATCTTTAGTTTCAGTTTATTTATTTTTTGTCCTTTTGAGACAGGGTCTTACTATGCAGTTTGGGCTGTCCTTGAACTCACTTTTGTAACCCAGGCTGGTCTTGAACTTGCACTGATCCTCCTGCCTCAGCCTCCCAAGTACTGGGACTATAGGAGTGTGCCACCACACCTGGCTGCATTATTTCTTAATTTTATTTTTTTATTTTTTGCATTTTAGGGAAGGATCTACAGGGTATTCAGGGTCTTACTACTAGATCGGACTTGTAATGATCTGCCTGTTTACAGCCTCCCAAGAACTGGGATTACAGATGTGTGTCAACAAGCCCAGTCTCCATTGCCCTCTTAGCGTGCCCTGGGGGCGGGGCTGTCTTGTTGGGCCTGGGGATTGAACCCTCAGCCCCTGCTTGCAGGTGCTTTAATCCACTGAGCTATTTGGTTGGCCCTGCACTACTATTTTTTTTTTTTTTGAAATGTATTTTTATTTATTTATTTATTTTTTCTTGTTTCAGAACCTTTGTTGTTTATTCACTCATTTTTATGGCCGGCTCAGCCAGCCCTGATGGCAGGGCTGCTGCAGCATGTGGTGCCGGGGATCGAACCACGGTCCCTGAAGCCACCCAAGCCTTCCCAAGCAGGCGCTTTAGACCACTGAGCCATCCCGCCGGGCCCTGCACTACTATTTTTAATGGTGGAAAACTGAACATATTAATGGTTCTCAAGTGAGAAACTGTTAGGGTATGGTATTAATACCATGAAATAGTAGGTGGTCTTAAAAGAGTGGGATAGATCTACATAAAAACTGGCTGAACAGAGGGGAAAATTAAGTTGCAGAATAGTATAAAATATAATTCCAATTTTTTTTGGCGTGGGAGAATTGTGTATATGCATTTACATTATTTTGAGTGAACAGAAATAAGCCTGGAGGAGATGAACAAAACCATTGGTAGTTGCTACCTTTAGGAGTGAGTTGGCTGGGAGAGAGAAGGAAACTTTATTTTTATTTTAGATATTTGTGAATTCTTTCCTGCGGTGAACATGTGCTACTTTTAAAATAAAAACATCAATAAAAACCCAATGTTGTAAAGAAGATGATGAATAGCTATTTTTTTTTTTTTATTCAACTGTGGGTAAAATTGAATATTATTCCTATGGTAATAGAGAGAAAAAGTCATGATAATGTTTTATTACATTGGTGGATTCTTCTTCCAGCTGTATGACTTTCTTTTTCTAATTTGTAGCCAAATCCTTTCTTATGACCACATATTCTTGACATTATGACTATTTTCTTTATATTTTTCAAAGGAAATATATTATAGATCAATTTCGTTTTCTAGCAGAATAGCCGAATTGAATTTTGGTTTCTGACTTTGAATTTCATTTGATTCCAAGGAGTAAGAAAAAGGTTCACCTGACACTGAAAATCAGGGTTGAGAATGAGGTGCCAGTCATAGCAGTCTCTCAAAGTGGATTTCCCATATGGGCTCAGGGGAAGAGCCTTCATTTTTACATTTTCTTCTACTCTGTTCCTCCTGTGAGCTGTGTCATTTACCAACATCTTCATAACAAAGTTCACTCACTTCCAGAGGGTTCATTCCTTGCCTACTGTTTGCAAAGTACTTATTGCAAGACTGGCTGATAATGCAGAGAG
>PVJA010038296.1:0-19841 GCA_004027025.1 Myocastor coypus
GCACAGGTTCATGTATTAAAGACATTTATGTGTGTCTCCTCAGGGGGAAATTAGGTAATCATTTAAGGAGATAGATGTTCTTTGTTTAGATTACCCTGGTCTGGTGAGCTAGCAAGCTAAAATAAAGGTCCCACCTTTCCCTCTCTCTTCCCCTCCCAACCGATTTAAACTTCTACCAAATCTGCCAGTATTTCTGTAAGTAGTCTGCCTTTGTTTTGATCAGCTTTCTGTTGTTGTGACAAAATATGATGGTAGAGAATGGCCCACCCCTAGTGGGATATCTCTACAAACTGGTACCAAAATCCCAAGCCTGTGTTCATCCCTTAGGGAAGTAGATGAACAGAGCCATTGTGAATTTAGGGTCTGCCTTAGTTGCTTTACTCTCACTGCTGGGAGAAAATACCTGACACCCAGAATTAAGGAAGGAAAGGTTTATTTAGTTTACAGTTAGTAGATTTTTCAGTCCATACTCAGCTGGCTCCAAGGCAGAGTGGCACATGACAGAAGACAGCCATTAGTGGTGGCAGAAAGGGGTAAAGAGCTAAAGGAGGAGCTGCAGCCGAGGCAGCTATCAAGCACCTCTTCCTACATTATGATATTGTGTGCTGTGATGCACCTTAGGGCAGGTGCAATACTCAAACCCATAATCCCTACACTGGATCATGAATTAACTACAAAGTAAAAGACTGCCCCAATGACTAAATAAGGCTTTGGGGGACATCCAAACACAAACATGCCCCCCAACAATAGGTAACGTGGCTTTTGAGCCCATATTCTGAGACTGTGTATATACCCGAAGACAAAGCACTTGTAAATCTTTACAAATCTTGTGAGCAACAAACTCTATGTTGATGACAAGTTTTGGACCCCAGAAAACTCATGAGTTTTTCTAATGGAAACTATACATCAAAAGCCTAATCTGTTCCTTTTGTCCTAAATTTGTTTTGAGGAAATTCTGTGTTCTAGACATGGTGCTGAATTTGATCTAAATAATACGGTTTTTCTCCCTAAAGACTTTCAGATCTAATAAGAGACAAAATAAAAACAAATAATCTTTAAAACAGTGGAATTAATGTTTGTGTTGGAAAATGACATTGCCCATTTTCTCCTTGCAGTCTAGCCCCCACTGAGCTGTAGTGCAGCAGGAAGACTGAAGGATATAACTTCTGCAACTGGACAGGCTTTAAGTAAGACCTTTGTGATCTCCACCTTTACATTGTCATACCCTTGAGTACGGGCAAAACTTAAGTCTTCAGTTTAGCCAATGAAATATGGCAAAGGTAATGGAGCTATCTGATCATATTTATGTGATTATAGAAAAATGCATTATCCATTGTGGAGGGGCTCCCTCTCTTCCTGGCTTTGAATAAGTAAGCTGTCAGGTGTTCTGTTGCCACAAGGAATTGAATTTTTCATACACCTGGGAGTACTTTTTGCAGTTAAATCTCCACAAAAGAAAGCAGTCCAGGCCAGCACCTTGATTGCAGATTTTTGAGCTCTGTATGGCATATCTCTAGATGTTCCTTCCAAAGCCTCATGAGCTCATAAATGAGGCTTTTAGGAGATGACCAGATCATGAGTGTGGGATCTTGTATTAATACACAGATGGGTTTAACAGCTGGGTGCAGTGTTGGGAGGTGAAACCTGGTAGGAGATAGTGAAGTTCCTGATGAGGGCATGGCCCGGAAGTGTCTGTCCATCCTACTCCCTTGATGTTTGTGGCTACTGCTCCCCAGGCCCTCCTCCGTCATGCTCCTCTACCGTGCCTCCCTGCCTTAGAGTCAGCCGCTAGAGACTAAAACCTCTCCAGACTGAGAGCTAAGATAAACTTTCCCCTTTTAAATTGTAGATATTGAGAATTTGGCCCAGCCACAAGAAAATAAGGACAAGGTCCTAAGCAGAGGACCCAGTTATTGTGACTCTGAAAAATGTTAAGATCACAAAATAAGTATGTATTTTCGTTGAACTGTTAAATTTGTGTTCATTCATAGCACAGCAGTAAAGAACAAGTTATCTCCACATCCACACACTACACCACAAAAAAAGTATGGTTTGGTCTTCGTGTCCTCATTGGGCAGGGCAGCAGAAGCAAGAAGCAGGTCACAAGGCCAGGGCAGGAAGTGCCTGGAACTTCACTCAGGCTAAAGAGTTAAAGCGTGATGGGAGAGGTACCAGAGACCCTTTGAAGAGTTTTTAGTGCAAGACTAATATATCTGTGGCCTCTAATTTCGCTCTGGAAAAAGTGAGGGAGGCTTTGCATCTGGAGCTAGTTTCCTTGTTCCATGCTGTCCCCTTCTTTGAAATCTTGGTGCCACCAGACTCATCCTCTTCCCCATCCTTTGTTGAGCAATGAACTTTATTTCTGAAACTTCCCTCTGATTTTCACTGCCACTTTCAAAGCACCTAAAGATAAGTGGAATGAACACATTATCGGCTGTTAGAAAGTAAACTTCAGAGATAGTCTAAAAAAACCCTGCAGAGTTGAGACATTCTAGAGAAGTCCTTAGGGGAGCAGGCATTTGATAGGCAAATGAAGCTTCCAGGGATGAGTAATATGCCTCAGGCGCCCAGGCAGCTGGCTCCGGCTCCAGTAAGTACTTTATTTGAATTATCTACTCCTATTGTTGCCACTGATTTAGCTTTGTTCGGACAGACTTTCAGTAGATATGTGAGAGAACTGTATTCTTGTCACACAACTATGCCACTTGGGCACTTACACATAATGAGGTCTCTTGATTCCACTCTTTCTTGGTGCTATTGGATTTTAAGCTGTTTAGGAAAAGACCTTATTTCCTTTACCCTCACCACGTGTATAAAACCAAGGTTCCTGCCAAGCATCGTGATGCACATGTGTGCCACCACCCCCAGCTACATTCCCAATAATTGATACAAAGGATATTATTGTTCTCCTAGTAGTTACACAGAACATAGGATGTGGGCTTGATAATCTTTGTAATCCAACAAAGGAAATAAATATTGTAAAGCTAATGACAGACAGGGTTAATGAAAACTAGAGGTATAGATATATCAATAAAACATGAGAAGCTTAAGTTCTGGATGTCAAAAGACGAGATTTCAACTCTGGCTCTCTCCATTTTTACCCGTGTACCGGTTCATCTATAAGACAAAGATACAATTGTACTAGTCAGGATTGTACTCTAATTGCTTTAGGTCTAGGAAGTTCCCACAAAGTCTCTTGTATTTAGAACTTGTGCATTCGAGTGGTGATTGTATCACAGGGCTCATCACTGGATTTTTCTACTAATGAGTTCAGCAGCTGAGCATGATGTTAGGCGAGGGCCTGGTTAGAGCAGGATCACTAGAAGCGCCACGTGGAGGGATACGTCTCTCGCCTCAGCTTCTCCCTTCTCTATCTGATATCTGGCTGCCATGGCATGAGCCGTTTTCCCCTGTGCCAGGTCCTCTCTCCCAGGATTTTTCTGGGAGAAAACAGCCATTCAGTTCAGTTTGAGAACTGAAAACTGTGACTGTAAGCTAAAAGATCTTTCCTCGTTTAAGTTGTAAATATCAGGCTCTTTGTTCCAGTAATTAAAAAACACTGAAACAGGGTGCTTTTCCACAAACACTAGAGACCAGTTTAGAATTCAAGTTAAAATTAAGGTTGGGAAGGGGAGAACTAATAGGAAGGAGATGGAAGTAGCTATTTCACAGATTGATTGTAAGGATCAAATTAGGTAACATAAAAATCACCTTGCATGATATGAGGCATATAGAAAGTATTAGAAATATTACCAATTTTTTATTACAATCATTTTATTATCATTGTTTTAAGGTCTGACTTATCTTTCTCACACATAGCTTTGGTTTATTATAAAGCCAATGGTGTCCTCAGTGATGTATATATATTTTTTGATATCTGAGAAGTAGGCTTTACAACATAGGGTCTTTGGACCATTGAGATAGCTCAGTGGTCTAAAGCGCCTGCTTAGGCAAGCTTAGGCAACTGTACGGACTGTAGTTCGATCCCTGGCATCACATGCTGCGCCTGCTGCATTCTCATCGCAAGCTGAGCCAGCCATAACATAAAGAAATAAAGAAAGCGTAGGGTCGTCTACTTGTTTATCGTCCAGTCATCTATTGCCAAAGCAAGGGGTCTTGGGGCATAAATTGGCCTCTAGTTTCCTAAGTTAGCAAGAGCTATAGTGTACAGTTCTCTAAGGAGGGTACACAAAACTAAACCTGATTTACCTAAATACTTACTTGTTTCCTAGGGCCATTTACAGTATGATGTGAGAAGCAATCCCACTTGCAATGTTACGTAAGAGACATTTAATGTACTGTAGCTCAGTAGTCAATAGTAATTGACCTCTTTTATCATCTTTAGTAACTGGAATGTGCGTGACTCAGCTCAGCCCCAACTAAACATGCACCGTGCATGAGCCCCTGGTTGTACAAATACGGTGTCTGCCTCTGCTGTGCTTTCTGTTGCACAGACACGTAACCAACTAAAACTTTTAATGCCATGTTGGGAATCATGTAGAAGACCAAGTACTGAAAACATACAGAAGAGAATGGGATTGGCTATGCCAAGGAGAGCAATGGAGGGGAAGTAACTTGAAGAGATCTATGGAAAAAAGTTGCATTTGATTTGTATTTTTAAGATGAATAGGAGCTTCCAGGCTGGCAAGTAGAAAATGGGATATCTGTGCTATGTGGTTTATTCTTTGTTGTCTGGAAGTTTGTAGATTAGGAGGGATCGTGAAATTTCCTGATGGCAGTGTGGAGAATAGTTGAAGGGCCTTACAAGGGTCAGAGGACCAATGAGGAAGCTGTGACTGTTTTTTGTAAGAGATGTAAGGGCATGACCTAAGGGCTGGAGGATGGGATGGATCTGAAGCAGGCGGGGACCGACTCAGCATCAGTGATGGATGGGACAGAGATTTACCACTGTGACAATTCCCATGTGCATATGTGGGCCGATAGTGGGCCAGAACCCAGCCGATCAAACAGGCCAGTTGCCTCTTGTATGATGAAGCACTAGAAGATGGTCAAGCTTGTTTTTGAATGAGGATAACAAGTTCCACTTTGACATGCTTGGCAAGGAGCTAAACTTCCCTTCTCTCAGAAGAGAAGTCTATGAGCGTTTGAGGATCTGGATATTAGAAAAAAAAAATTTGTCTCAGGGTATGCAGAAAGGGTCCAAACCTGGAACTAGCCTCATGGATAGAAAGAAATTGTGTCACTTGGACTTAAACCTCCATCTCTCTTCATGCCTGTGGGGCTATAGTAGTTGATACATTGTGTCAACTTGAGGAAGCTTGGTTGGATTGGCTCTGCCGGTTCTGGGCTGTGGGGGCCCTATCCTGTAGGATGCAGAGGGCCTGCCCTAAGACATGATTGGATCCATCCTGGGGTGTGATTGGTTCCATCCTGGGGTGTGATTCATTCCACCCTGGAGTGTGATTGGTTCCACCCTAGGGCCAAAAGGGCCACCCCAGCGTGACTCAGCAGAAAAAGTATATAAAAAGGATTTGAGGAAGACTTTGTGTGGCCCTGCCCTGCCCCACTTCCTTGGAGAAGTCCTCTTCTTCGGAGCTTAATCTTTGCATGCACACCACTTCAGAGGAGCTCCAACAAGTACTGCTGTCATTTGCCTTGGAGCCAGGGAGTATGAACTGAAACTTCCACAAACTGTGAGCTAAATAAACCTCTTCTTCATTCGAGTGTCCAGTATTTGTCCCAGTAATTAGTAAAGAGTAACTAACTCAGGGGTCGCCATGACTCATTCTTGTTGGTTACCCTCCCACAGCCTGGAATCTGCCTTAAGATTATTTGACATGGTGGCCCCTATCGTCTTACCCTATTACCCATCTCCACAGTAGATCCCTGCTTCTTTCTTGGTCTTCTGAGAGTTCCCTGGTACTCTACCCACCTTTACAAAAGACAGTCAGCAACTGTTGGGCATTCCTGCTGCTAATGGTCATTCTGACTGGTGTTGCCTTTGGCTGAAGACATTCTTGGAAGTAGTGACCTGCATGTGCTCTGAATTCCTTCTTGGCTTTTATAGGATACTTTTCCCAGCATCTATAAGCCAGTATCTATAGCCAACATTTGCCTTGCTTTGTCCTATGGTAACTGGTAAATTTTTTTTTTTACTTTAAATAGACATGTAAAAATGTCCAGAGCTCCTAGTATTCAGGTAGCTTGGGAGTTTGTTGCTCTAAAAAGACAAGGTCAGCTCTAGATTGGAGATTTCTTTCAGCCTGCAGAAGGCAAACAAAGGAGGAAAGTCTCAATAAATCAAATATGAAAGTGTTGCCCCCAAGTGGCACAAAGGAGATTAGATTTCAGCTATCACTTTCTACTAATCAGCCTTTGAAGAGCTTTACCAAGGGAATATCCTGAAAAATGGCCTCATGAAGCATTGACTACTATCTGCAGTTTGGATTTGGCTGTTGCTTCCATTCTCAGCATTCATCCCTGCACTGACACTAGAGCATATCCTCAGGCCTTGTCCCACCCTCCTCAGGCTCCTTAACCCAGAGTTTTAATCTAAAGGCCTAAGTAGCCACACCTCTCACTACGTAAGCACACTCTCCCTCTTATGCCAGCCCTCTTTACCTCCTTGGACCAGGAGTGAGTTAGTGCTGCAAGAGCATTCACTTCAGAAGCTGGCTCTGTGGTCAGGCTGAAAGAAGGACAAGATTCTTGTCCTTGTTTTCAGTAGCATTGCAAAAATTTGAAATAACGAACCCACAAAGAAGTTTCCAGTTAACAGTGAAGACAGAAGAGGATATAGAATACATATGGTCCAGCTGAACTTTGTTCTTTTTGGATTTTGTTTAAATTTGTTTTAAAAAGGTGTTTATTTTTTGAATGTATTTGTTACAGAGTTTTCATCACACAGCTCAGTCATGGCATTCCTCCTTTCAGCCTCCCCAGCACTGGCATGTGCCACGATGACCAGACTCTAACCAGCTCAGCCTGTCCTGGGACAGGGCTGGTGCAGCGCGTGGTGCCTGGGATTGAACTGTTTAAACAAGTGCTTAGTCCACTGAGCTATCTTGCCAGCCTCTCTTTAAGATTTAATGCCCCATCCACACAGTAATATTTCTGTGACTGAATACAGAATCTTGACCAAGCGAAAAGGATGGAAATAGATTTTGATATTGAGTGGCAGAAACAAACAGGAAGCCCAACTCCAGCCTCTCCCTTCTTTAGACCATCTTCCTTTAACAGAAAGGAGAGTCGGTCTCCTATCTGCTCCTAGTTATCTATGCTTTCGCTGTCCTCTGCATGGTGTGCTCAGAAAACTCATAGTTGGAATCCCAGACCTATTGGTTTTCTGCGGTGTGACACTGAACAAATACCTTTAAGTTTTAGAGCTGTGACTCTATCTGGGGGATATTTACCATATCCGTCTTAGAGGATGTGTACATGAGACAAGTCTTTTTGCTCTACTTTGTAGCTCTTAGATTTCCAATGTAAATACCTACCATAGGGAAAGCGATTCTTCCCCATAGCTCTACTGTTTCAGTGCATATTTGCAATTGGTAGGAAATAATTTGGAATGGGAACAGAGGAACAGTGTGAAAAGAAAACTACGTACACATAGCCAATATGATGGAAACACTCAGAATTTTCTTCCTTTGGCTATTGGCCTAGCTGGTTAGTCTTCAAATTGTATTGTCTCTATGTGTGCGTGTGTGTGTGTGTGTGTGCACACATCCATGAATATGTGCTTTTGTGTGAGTGTATACACATGTGTATATGCATTCATGTGTGTGTCAGTGTGTAATCATGTGTGTGCCGCATCTTCAAACTAACTACTAGCTGATAATTTCAACACAGTATAATAGAAATGAAATGCCCCAAAAATCTGGTGGAAAGCCTCCAACAGAGGAAGGCAGCTTCAAGTATGATAAATTCCTGCTCCTGACAATTTTTAGTACTTTCTGTCTAGAGGGAAAAAATGTGAATAAATAAATAAAACTCACATTAACCTGCGAATTACCTTACAGTGTTTTTTGAAAGGAAAAAAAATTGGAGAGTTGAGCTAGCAGATCTATTTCAAGATGATTTAACAGGTGAGAGGGAGTTAGCTGTGATCGTTTTATGTCTCAGTCTATTAGGTACTGTGCAATGTGACAGATCCATTCTAATTTATACAGTTGTTCAGCAAAACTTTTGTGGGTTTTTAAATTGACTGTAATATTTAGCAATTGGAATATAAATTTATTCAAGCCTCTTATTTGGTCGCCTCAACGGCGCATTACAATGTATTTTATAGTGTCTGATCTGCTTAAGTTTTACAACCAGCCTCCATTGTTCTGCGCCCTTCGCAGCTGGTGCTGAGTGAGAGTGGGGTTCATGCTGGGGCCTCATGGTGGTCCTCAGGCTGTGTCCAGGGATAGGGGAGGGGTTCAGCAGCTGGACCTAGGTCAAAGCAGCCCCTTTCTTTCATGCCTTCCTTTTCCTGGTATCCTTCTTACTCTGCCTGGTGCAAGGCCACCAGATACTGTTTTGACTCAACCTCCACTGGAAATTTGACTTCCTGATCCTAGCTGTGATGGTGAATGAAAAATTCTCAAGATTCTTCCACCGAAATCTTCCCCTTTGTTAACTAAATTTCTTAAAATAACAAACTAGTTAGTCTTTGTGATCTCATGACCTGCTTTTTCCTTTGCTACCATACTTCAGCCGTCAGAAGTGCTTATAGACGGTGCTTTATAAAGATCTATCATAGCCTCTGCTATCAAGTTTCAGTGCTATATTTTCTGGGTATCTGCAAGAGTTGACACTGAACACACTTTTATCTTGGTGGCATTCCTTCCCTGATTGACTTCCTATGGTTGTTATGTGCCCTGATTTCATTCATCCTTACCTAGAGCTGACTTACAGCTCATGCAATGTGGGAAAAACTACCCCCATCTCATAAGGTGTCGTGCACAGATCATACTGATGGGATCTTGTGAGTCACATGGCCTCTCGCTTCCTCCTCTGAGCTCTTTTGTGTGGGTGTTTTTTGGTGCTATTTCTCACATTTTGTTCTATACTAATAATTGCACCTGAGTCTTTTCCCCTCCATATGAACATAAATTCCTCGAAGGCTGGGGCTGATTGGTACAGCTCTGGAATTCTTATGGTGTTTGGCAATAAATTAATCTGTGGGAGAGGGAGGTTGTAGATTGAATTAGCAACTCCCGCATGCTAAATATACATTTTACCATGAACTACAACCCCAAATCCTAATTCACTTTCCAGTATCAGTTTTGAGATTCAAGAAAGGATTTTTGAAAGCCAAAAACAAGCCAGGCGCGGTGGCTCACACTTGTAATCCCAGCACTCAGGAGGCTGAGGCAGGAGGATTGGTGCGAGTTTGAGACCAGCCTGGGCTACAAAGGTGAGCTCAAGGCCAGCCTGAACTGCATAGCAAGACCCTTTCTCAAAAAGACAAAAAAAAAAAAAAAAAAAAAAAAAAAAAAAAAAAAAAAAAAAAAAAAAAAAAAAAAAAAAAAAAAAAAAAAAAAAAAAAAAAAAAAAAAAAAAAAAAAAAAAAAAAAAAAAAAAAAAAAAAAAAAAAAAAAAAAAAAAAAAAAAAAAAAAAAAAAAAAAAAAAAGCCAAAAAGAAGAGGAAAGGAAACGCCAGTGAGAAACAAGACTGGAGAAATAGGAAGGGACACAGGAAAAATAGCAGCGTAGGATACTTTGAAGATTCTAGTTTATCTGGACCGAGACCCAGATAACATATTTGGAATTAAATAATGATAAATTTCTGTTGCTTTCAGCTGCTAAGTTTGTGGTAGTTGTTGGGCAGAGATTGAAATGAACATAGATCCTATGCTTTCCTATGAAATTACAACAAGTTTTTAAGATGACATTTCATTCAAGACTTTATTGTCACTCACCTGAATTAGAGCCACAGTTATTCTCTTCCTCAATCACTACTTGTATAACTGTCTGGAAATCACCAGTCATTAAGCTCTATCATTAAGGGCTTCCTGTGAGCTTGCTGCTAGGACTGCAGGAAGATAAACCAAACAACGATGTTTGTCTTGTGGTGTCATTCTGTGAAGTTATGGTATGCCAGTTGCTGTGCACATGAGGCAAAACTTTCCACAGGCCATCTCAACCCCAGCATTCGTTACAGAAGCCACACAGGAAGGTACTTTAGGGGATAGATGGCTACCCCTCAGTTATGGAAATCACTGATAAATCATACCAATATGCAAATGTCTTTTCAGGTCTCCCTGTCTTTCCTCTTGGCCTTCAGGTTCTACCTGAAGGTAAAAGCCCTTTCAAGTTTTGGGCCTTTGAGCCCATTTCCATTGTGAGCATCTTTAAGCATTTAGAAAGCATAGTTTTAGAGTTTGGCTATAGAATTGAGACTCATAAAGAATTCTAGGGTTGCCAACGCTTGGCACCAAGTAAGTTACCCACTGCCCTGAACTGTGTTGGGCTCTACTGATCTTGCTTCCGTCACACTTTTCCCCAAAATACAATGTTCTTGTTTCTCCCATCTTGACATTACTGGCCTCCAACTGTAGACCATGGTGTTTGTTGCGTGAATAAAACTCCTTACTATGTAGAGAAAGAAAGAGTTTAGGAGGAATTCAAGTTCCAGCCCAGGTCACATAGTTGTCCACAGCGGACCATGTTTTGGACACCAGCGTCTGAATCCCTATGCATTTTCACTCCACTTCCATTCATGACATGAAGCATGGTGAGCCTCTGAAGAGGCATCACCAGTGGGCTCCCACCCCAGCCCTGTCTCCGTTTTCAGCCTGTTCTCTCTCAGGCATCTCTTGGCTGTGTTTCTGCATGGCATATTCCCTCCAGTGCCATTTTCAGCTTCACACTTCATGACTTTTATTTGCAATCAATAAATAAAGCTATTATCATCAGAGGTTTGTATTCTCATCATATATCGTCATCTGTCATAAACCATTTCAGGCAGGAGTGCAGTTCATTCAGCATAGCCTGCTCATCTTTATTTCTGAATCATAGACTGAGACATAAGAGTGCAAGTCCAAGAATTTGGTTTGTTTGGTAAGACAATATGTAGAGACAAAAATTGTTCCTAGATATTATGATATTTGAGATTAATTCCAAAGGAGAAAAAACATCTCTCCCTTGTCAAGCTTTCTATACTTATTAGAAGCAACTGAGTGTCATGTTCTTTCAGTCTGACGAGATGGATCTGATGAAAAAGAGCTTAACATGTAGATTTGTTTTCAGGATCTTATGGCTTCTGGGATTCTTTACCAGCTTTGTGGAAAACATTTGGTCTGAATGCAGCTTTAGGTTGACAAAGAAGTTGGGGTCACAGTTACAGATCAAAGCACTTTGCTGGGAGATGCTACATAATGTCATATGTCTAGTTGGGTGCCCCACTTTTTTTTCCTGCTGTAGTCTTTAAGATTAGCAAATGATGTTTGCAAGTAGAACTTCAAGGTGGAAGGCAAATACTCCTGATGTGGGATAACTCAGTTCAGAAATTTTAACTGGAGTGTTAACATTTTGGATTCTGACTATAGTTTGTGATTCTTAACTTTTATATAAGTCGTATCAAACTCTGATCTCAGCTCTTTACAGAACAAAGTACTCCTAGATTATGGTAATGGTGATAATATCTCAGATAAACTGATATTCTTGACTAGAGGACATTGCCTTCAAGGTTGAGCATTGAAGATTTTTCAAACTCTGCCATGGTACCCTGGCTGGGAAGCTAAGCTCTAAGAAGGAATAACTGTGAGCACTACCAACTTTTTGGTCTACTTAAGTTTAGATCTTCCTGTGTTCCATCAACCAGTTCATAGGAATAATGTTTTGAATGGCACACTTTGCCTTCCAGAAGTGCTCAGTGAGGCTAATTGTGCTATGTGTATCTCTGCAGACTTTGAAAGGGTGTTTCATTTGGCAAAGTCCAGAATGAGACAGAGATGAAGATAATGTTCCTTTTATCAATACATATCCTGTCCTCTAAGCAGACTATGACTGACACATCAAATGCATGAGTTCTACCAACCAGTCATGACCCTAGCAAAGAATTTAGAAAGGAGGAGGATGTTAAATATTGCTGTTCTTTGATATTTACTTGAATTAGCATTTACCAAGAACTTATAGACTAGAAACTTTAAAATGTTTCACCTCTCCCTAAGTTAACATCTTTGCTTCTCCCAATTTCTGAGGTGGAAACGGAGGCTTTGGGAAGTGAAATAACCAAACCAGAAAGTGACATAGCTGAGAATAAAACCTGTCAGCTTCAAAACAGGTGGGCACACTGTCTCTGCCAGAAAGCTCTCAGAATGTCAAGTGTGGAGTATAGGTCCTGGAGAGAATTTTGTTTTCAAAGCATGAATGTGGTTTTGTTTTTTTTATTTTACTTGTTCATTTGAAAACCTGAAAAAAAAATCTGAAGACCATTCTATTTGCTCCTCACTTTTCCTGTCTCTACCTTGAATAAAATATGTCATCTCTGGATTCTAACACTTTACTTGTGAAATGGGGACAACTATATAATACCTGTCAGAAGGCAGAAAAGAATTTTTCCTCCTCTGAGATATATAATGACTTTAAAAAGGAGTTTTAGTTGGTGAGGTTACAGATTAGTGCAGCTATCTTGGAAATCAGTATGGAGGTCCCTCACAACTAAAAATAGAACTATGATATGATGCAGCTAAAGTCTCCTTAGTATATTACTGAAATAATTAAAGTCAACATTCTGTGGTGATACCTGCCCCCAACGTTTATGACGTCACAGTTAACAAGCTAACACGTGGAATCTGTACAGATGCTCTCACTAGACAAATGAAAGAAGCACAATATATACATGCACAGTGGAATTCTATTCAGCAATAATGAGGAACAAAATTCTGTAATTTCCAAGAAAATGAATAAAAATGAAAATTATCATGTTAAGTGAAATAAGCCAGCCTCAGAAAAACAAGTTGCATGTTTTTATTTTTTTCTTAATGTATTTAGTACAGGTCTCACTGTAATCTCTAGTGCTAGGATTACAGGCATGTGCCACCATGCCCAGTCTTGAGTCTCAGTGTGCCCTGGGGGCGTGGCCAGCCTGGCAAGCAGATGATTGAACTCCGGCCACTGCGTTCTGCCCAAGCAGGCACTTGGCTGACCCTCAAGTTGCACATATTTGCCCTAATATTTGAAATTGGGATGGCGGATAGATAAGATGAAACCCAATAGTTTGAAATACTAGTATGTACTAATATTTTAAAAGGAAAGAAATTTTAACTCTTTAATATTGTGAGACCAAAACTTAACAAAACGGAATTATTACTTTTATTTTTGATTTTTAAATTTTATTTATTTATTTATTTATTTTATTGGGTACAGGGTCTCTCTACGTGGCTCAAACTCATAGTGATCATCCTGTCTTACCTCCCCAGCACTGGGATTGCAGGCATGCACCACCACCCCTGGTTTCAATGGCTGACCCCCTGTTCTAGGGCTGGCTTGGCATATGGTACTGGGGATAAAACTCGTCTTTGTGCTTTCCAGGTAGGTGCTTAGATTGCTGAACTATCTTCCTAGCCCCAGAATTATGATTTTCTTTGCTATAGTCCATGGCTAAACTCACTCAATGTTTTTCAGCCAAGTAAAGAACATATGTTGTGCCTGAAAGACACATAGTAAGTATTTACAGATACTGTCTGAGCCACTGACATTACTCCAAAAGAAGTGCCATTTTGGTAGAGAAGTTATCTTTGCAGCTGATGAAAGAGTTGATTGGAAGGCCTGGCTGCATGGAATGAGATATGATAAGTCCCACAGAGGGACAGTGAGCTTTCACCTTCCTTTCTCTTCACAAGAGAAAGGAGACAAGGTAAAGTCTAGACTCTGAAATTACTTTCTTAAGCCTGTGAGCTCACTTTTGTAGCCCAGGCTAGTCTTGAACTCGCACCAATCCTCCTGCCTCAGCCTCTCGAGTGCTAGGATTACAGGCCTGTGCCACCACGCCCGGCAATCAAGCCTCAGTTTGAAGCTCAGTGCTAACGTCTTTTAGTAACTGACCATGCACTGTTTATTTGTTTTTGTCTTTTTGAGACAGGGGTTTGCTATGCAGTTCAGGATGGCCCTGAGCTCACTTTTGTAGTCCAGGCTGGTCTCAGTCAGTGCTTTATATAGTCACTCTGATCACTGCTATCAAAATGGCTAACCGAAAGCAAGAAAAGAGCTGGGTGTGATGCCGCATGTCTGTTATTCCAGAACTCAAAAAGCTAAGATATGAGGATTTCCATGAGTTCAAGGCCAGTCTTGGCTACATAAGTTCAAAATTTTTTTTTCAATTTTTTTATTGTTTAAATTTAACAATGGTTATATTTCATATTTTCATCAGATCAGTTTAGATTAATACATATAGGTATATAAGATTGATCAAACAATTAAACATTAACCTTTGTAAATCCACATTACTTTTTTCTTTCTTTTCCCCTTTCTTTTCTTTGAAAGTTGACATATTGCATATTGTCCTCACAATCATTCTACAGAGTACAGGGTGTGGGCATGACCCACCTCCCTATTGATGTTGCTTAGAAAAAAAAAAAAAAAGGAAAAAATATACTTCTCTTTAGACTAAGAGGAAGCAGATACATACACAGTCAAAGGTTTTGCAATTGCAGGTGGACCACCAGTGAAGCTTATGATGTTGGAGGCTATTGGCTCTAAGCCTCCTAAAGCTCATCTCACCAATCTAGCTCTGCGTTCCATGCATTGTAATTAAGGATTTTTTTTTTTTCCTGCTGGGTGGTCAAGGGCAAGTTGAAGGAAGACCTGTGTAACAAAACATTCATTTTTTTTTGTATCTTCCAGGGTCAAATCCCCTCAGGATTAAGTTTGGGACGATAGGCAGTACTTTGTAGAACTGTTGTTAGTGTCAGCCTTCAGGACAAATCACGGCCATTGCTTGGCCATTTTGCTTTCTGTGAAAGCCTGAATGTTTTTCTCTGGGTGACTCTCCTTAGACGCATTGCAGTTCATTCATCCCTTTCCTCTGAGGTCCCATAATCTCCTTGACCAGGAAATTTGGGACACCTCTGAGTTATAGGATATTACAGCACAGGTTCCCTTATATCCTGGGTCTTTTTTAACCTTGAAGGGCTAGGGCCAAAATATTGGCTATCCTTATAGCCCTTCTTTTTCTCCAATTTTTGGTCTGTTAACTTATACTCTTAGCCCTCCAGCAGAAAAGCTTTGTGATACTGTTACTCTGTAACATAGGTACTTGAACTTATCATCACTGGCTTTCTGAGTATCACATATCTTTGACTTAGCTTGGAAATGATATTTTCTGGCCACCATTGATATTCTAATAACTTTCCATACAGTGTGATATAAGCAGTTACACAATTTTGACACAGATATTTGGAAATTCATGGAAATACAAAGTTGTACCCTTTCAAGAATATGGTATTTGGCCCAGTCTCTTATTTTCAAGTACTAGTCTTGATAGAATGGCAGTAACTGTGTTTACACAAGGAGCAGTACATATCAAAAATACAAGAGTGACATGTATTCCAAACATAATTTTAGCATTTACATTGTGCTATAATCAATATGCTGAACCCCTTGAAGGTTCTTAAGACCAATATCTGATTCATCCTGTGTACATCAGTGTATGGTTTTACTATTGATATCTTTTCTGCTTTATCTGCTTCCAGTCACTTCATTGTTTAGTCCATAACACATTCAGCTGTGTTATGCCCTTAAGTTCTTGTTTTCTTTTTTAAAGTTCTTATATTAGGGATAGTATACGATATTTACACATATAGGTCTGGTTTATTTCACTAATGAGTATATGTTCAATATACATCCATTTATATATGAAGTCTTCAAACTTATCATTCTTTATGGATGAGTAGTATTCCATTGTATAAAAATACCACATTTTTTAAAACTATTCTTCAAATGATGGACATTTTGGTTGTTTCCAAGATTTGGCTATTGCAAATTGGGCTGCTATAAACATAGGTGCACAGATATCACTATAGTATGAAATTTTCAGTTCTTCTGGGAAAATTCGCAGTAGGGGAATAGCTGGATTGAACGGAACTTCAAATCTATATTTGTAAGGATCCTCCACACTGCTTTCCATAATGGTTGCACCAATCTGCATTCCCACCAGCAGTGGAGAAGGGTTCCTTTTCCCGCACAGCCTCTCCAGAATTTGTTACTGGCAATAAGTTCATGGTTAGCCAGAATTGCAAAATAAGACCCCGTCCCCTTCCCTCCAAAACAAAACAACAGAAACCTAGAAAAGACACTAAGGAAGGGAAGGTAACAAAGCAATCACAATAAAAAAGAATACAAAAATTGTACAGAAATATGAGTGTGGTATTGCTTTGACATCTTGCTAGTATGTACAGCATGTTGAAATCCACCATCTCGACTATATTACAGGGACTTTTTGTTTAAGGAAGCTAGTGTCACTAAAGGTGGTAGTAACAAAAGTAGTAAGTTACAATCATTTAGACGAGGTAGAAAAGCTATTATTAGTGTGGATAAATGGAAGTTAGACGGCAGGTTATAGCCTGAGTCTATAATTTGTGAAAAAGCTAGGTCTATAATGAAGATAATGCAGATTTGTAAAAGTGATCCATGAATGAGTGATATTTTCTGATATGCTTGACTTCTTTATTCTGGAACTATTTTGATGTACCTCTCAACTCATTCCATGCCATGACCATGAGTTTTGTTTTCCCAAGAAACTACTCATGTGTTCTTTACATTCGTTCAAGTTTCATGCTATTTTTCAGTGTACCCAGATGAAGTTCTGAGTAGAGATATCTGAATCATACTTTTCTTCCTTTACAATATTGTAGACATTGTTCCAATGTCTCCTGGCAGTAAAATTTGAAACCAACCAGATTTTTTCCTCCTTTTTAAGCATGATTTTCCTAGGCTTTCAGAATTCTGAAGAGATTATTTTTTAGAATTCTTGAAGTTTAATGAAATTATCAGTATTTGTCTCAACTTTGGCCTTTTGGTATCATATATTATCATAAAGGGATCTGTAGTTTTAGGTTTTGATTTCAGTAGCACAGAAAATGCAGGAGAATCATTTCAGGAGAATGTTTATATGCTGTGGTCTTAAAAGTACCTTCTGCCCTGTCATGGAAGGAAGATTATATTTTAAGAATCCTGTATGTCCTTTTGCTGAATTATTTTTATTTCTTCTATATCTAGTAGCTTTTTTTAGTTTGTCCTTTTTTTCTATATTTTCTGTGTTTATCTCTAGTCATTCCTATATGTCAGGAAGTTTTCATATATCCAAGGTAGCTAATCTATTCTTTGGTTTATATACATTTCTGTGTTAATTTTCAATACGTTCTCTCTTTTTCCTCCCTCCCTGGAATTATTTTGATGTTCCCTCCCCTCCCTTCCTTCCTTCCTCCCCTCTCCTCCCCTCCCATCCCTCCCTTCCTTCCTTCCTTCCTTCCTTCCTTCCTTCCATACCAGGGATTGAGCTCAGGACCTTACCCTTGCCAGGCGGGCATTGTGCTGCTGAGCTATCTCTCTGGCCTTTATTGACCTGAACTTTTCCTTTCACTCCCACCTATTCTCATTTTGTCTTTGAACTCCTGATTTTAAAACCAGTGACTTCATGTATATAATGATGTCTTTGTTTGTGGTTTCCATAGCTATACTGGTGTGTGTAGTGTCCACACTGATTTATTTTAATTTTTTTTGTTTATTTGTATTTTGATTATGCTAGGGGAGACTTGTCTAGACTTTCTGTTTACTTCAAAATAGTTTGGCTTATTTCTTACCTTTTCCCCACAATATTTCACACCATTTTGTTTCCCCTCTAAACTATAGTATGCGCTGAGTTTTTACATCTTTATAATGTAAAAAAAACCTGACAGAATCTTGGGCTTAGCATGGAGAGCTAAGAGAAAGAGGACATCCAAGAGTCATGTTGTCTTTGTACCTTCTCTGAGGTTTTTATGTGTCAGAATCACGCAGATCACTAGGCCTGTGTTTTTCCAATAGACTGTGTTGCCTTGCAACATTCACTTTGGCTCAAGTCTGATGTCTCATTTTTTAAAATATATAGCCTAGCATCTTAGTACCTTTATTGTTTCTGAGAAAAAATACCTGACACCCTAAGTTAAAGACAGAAAGGCTTCTTTCACTCACAGTTTTCAGAGGTAAGGTTCATAATCAGGGTGACATTGCAGAGAAAAATTAATTCATGGTGGGTAGAAGGTAGCAAAGCATCAAGGGAGAATGACACAGCTCTGTCTATCCCTTGATCTTATCCAGGGTACTCTGTTGCTTTTCTCTAATTGCTGGAACAAAATACCTTATAGCCAAAGTGAAGGAAGGAAAGGTTTATTTTGCTCACAGTTTGTAGAGGTTTCAGTCCATAACCAGCTGGCTCCAAGGCAGCATGGCACATGGAAGTGGGCAGCAGTTCATGGTGATGGAAAACAACAAGAGCAAAAAGGGGGGAGCTGTGTCAGAGAGCAAGCCACTCTCTCCCTCCCTTATATTGTAGGCAGACTATCCACATCTGTAGTCCCAGTGTTGAATCATGGATTAATTACAAACCCTTGAATTCTGCCCCATAACTGCATAATGCTTTGAGGGGACATTTAGACATAAACCATGACAGATGGGTAGCACTCAAACCCTTAGTCCTAATGCCCTTGTTCCTAGCATTGCACCATGAATAAATTCTAGCATCACACACCTCTGAAAAAGCCCCATCTATAGCCACATGAAGCTTTAGAGAGACATTTAAGCATAAACCAGAACACCAAGTAATAGTTAAAAGTTCCTATGACAATGAAAGAAAGTTTAGGCAAACTGTGCCATGTACTTTTTTTTTTTTTTTTGAGTTAGGGTCTTGCTATGCAGTTCAGGTGGGCCTTGAGCTCACCTTTGTAGCCCAAGTTGGTCTCGAACTTGCACCAGTCCTCCTGCCTTGACCTCCCAAGTACTGGAATTATAGGCATGTGCCACTACACCCAGCTTGTGCCGTATATTTCACTTCAGTGCTAAAATATACTAGCCCTTTTTAGTGTTGCTGTAATAAAATACCAGAGGCCAGATAGTTTATAAAGAAAAGTCTCATAGTTTTGGAGACTGAAAGTTCAAGATAAAACAGTCTCTGGTGAGGGCCCAGGGCTGTGACATGGAAGAGAAATTGGAAAAGAAAACAGCTATATGCAAAAGGGCTGAGAATGTGAGATAAACTCACTTTATAACACCCTGCTAGCAAGAGATACTACACTTCTCAAAGAGTCCACCTCCTCAGCACTGTCACACTGGGGACTGCCTTCCAACATGTGATGCTTTGGGTAACACAGGCAAACCACATGTAAATTGTAGTGTAAGACTATTGCTAAGAATTCTCACTATTTTATTGAAATCAACAGTTTAATTTTGGGGAAGGAGGATTCAGAAATAAGTTTGCATGGAGCCTTTTCTCTATGTTCTAAAATGGTCTGATCTGGTGCTTATTAAGCCAGCTTTCTGCATTTCGTTAATGTCATGTAAATACTTTGCTTCGTCTTTTCACGTCTGTCTCCCTCATTGTTTTGGATACTAGGGAGTAAGAATTTAGCCAAGACTTTCGGTTTCCTGTTTTAAAATGAACCCAGGTTTGGAAATTCAAGGAAATACAAAACTGTAGCCTGTCAAGAATATGGTCTTTGGCCCAGTCTCTTATTTTCAAGAACTATTCTTGAGAGAATGACAGTAACTGAGTTTACACCAGGAGCAGTACATATCAAAAAGACAAGAGTGACATGTATTCCAAACATAATTTTAGCATTACATTGTGCTATAATCAATATGCTGAACCTTTTGAAGGTTCTTGAGACCAATGTCTGATTCATCCTGTGTACATA
>PVJA010038297.1:0-19841 GCA_004027025.1 Myocastor coypus
AGACAGGGTCTCGCTATGCAGTTCAGGCTGGCCTTGAGCTCACTTTTGTAGCCCAGGCTGGTTTTGAACTCGTACCGATCCTCCTGCCTCAGCCTCCCAAGTTCTGGGATTACAGGTGTGCGCCACCACACCCGGCTTAAAAGGACAGATGGAAAGGAAGCTTTCATAAATGGGAGGGGAAGGAACCTTGAAGGAGAAGTGACTAGGAAAGAAGAACTAGGATGTATTATGTACCGGAACAAATTCCCTATGGTGAATGTGTTCACTGCATTTGACAAATATGAACTAATGAGAAAATGAAATCAACAGCAACACAACCAAGTTATTCAGTGCTTTAACAAGCTGTAGCTGAGCATTTAGATTCCTCACAGCTTAGGGTAGGAACCCCTCCAAAGATAGATACGCCCGAGCAGTTGTAGTCTAACTTCCTTAGGATGCCTGTGTGCACACCTGAGGACTTAAGAGGAACTCCTAGGCTCCCTGTACCAGGCTGTGTGTCAAGAGTTTTGAGTACTTTTTCACTTATTTCTTGCAAGAACTGCTTTCATCAGATTCTACTAATTATCCATTGAGCAGAAAGTTAGAAGTATAAAGCAGCTCAGCCATAGCCAGGCAACTACTACAGCGTGGGTGTGTGTCACGGTTTGTGTCTAGTTGTCCCCCAAAGCCTCCTGCAGTCAAGGGGCAGATCCTGGAGTTTGAGATTGATGGTTGTGAGTGTGGGTGCTGCATCTGCCCTGGGGCAAGTATTTTGCATGACAATGTAAGGTGGAGAAGGAGGCTAGCTAGCCTCCAGCTGCTGCCACTCCCTTCCTGCCTTCCCCCTGCTCTTTGCCCCGTGCCTCTCTGCCTTGGATCCAGCCGAGTATGGACTGAGACCTCCAGTTACTGAGCTAAATATAAATAAACCTTTCCTTCCTTCATTTTGAATGTCGGGCATTTGTAGCAGCAACGAGAGAAGAGTAACTAAGACGGTCTGATCTGTAGATAATGCCCCCTGTCCCCAGAACCTAACTTGTATCCCCTGCATCTTCTGCCTTTGACTCTGATGAAATAGAACTTTGTTTTCTAGGAGAGAATTGCCATCCATTGCATAATTACTCAGAGGGCCCGGGCCCCAGGATCACTTCGGGGTCAGAGAGATCATTTCAGTGGCTTAGAAGAGCAAGCATCATTGGCTTGGTCTCCCCATGTACCCTGCCCACCCACCCCCACCTGCTTCTGGTGTCCTCACCTGGTCCCAGACCAAGTAAGAATCCTTCGGAGCTGCTATCACCGCAGCCTTACCTTTGGCCATGGCGCATAACTTGATCAACAGATGTCTTGGCCTGGGAGCCTCAAATCGTGTTTTCAAGGAACAAGGTAGCTTTGCCTGTAAATCCTCCACTTATGCATACATAAGACAGTCTCAGAGCCCTACTTGAGCTCCCTTGCTTCACAAGATGATGTACACTGTTTTTATTATACTACGTGCAAGCAGAAATTCAATGTAGTTACATGTGTGGCATTGTCTAATTGTTGTAATATAAGAACATGAAGAAATCTTAAAAATCACCTGGCTCAATTTCCCCACTGTAGTAAAAAAGGTAGAAATCTGGGTGTGGTGGCGCGTGCCTGTAATCCTAGCCCTTGGGAGGCTGAGGCAGGAGGATCGATTGATGTGAGTTCGAGAACAGCCTGAGCTATAAAAGTGAGCTTAAGACCAACCTCTGCATAATGAAACCCTATCTCAAACAGACAAAAAGTACATAAATAAAAAGGCAAGGAAGAGCCTACATTGTAAGTGACTTATTCACAGTAATAGCTGCTCAGGGACAACCTGGAAACTCTGTGGCTGACTCCCAGTACCTTCATTGTTCCCTTTAATCTGGTTTATGGTGGCACCGTGTTTATCAAGCTGAATGAAAGAGGCTGTAAGAATTTTAGCTTCAGAATGATCCCTACAGCAGGGCTTTCTTTCTAGAGCACATTTACCTTTCAAATCCTGCACTGTTTAGCCCAGTGCTCAAATCCCTTTACATTTCCATGATTTTTATATCTAGTCCTGTCGAGGCCTTGGACATGCAAGCATGGGTTCTAACTTAATGCCACTGTCTTTGGGAGTAGGCAGGAAGGAGTGGAGGAAAGATGATGAAAATGTTTTTCCTTAAATTTACTATTTCAGGGCCTGGAGGGATGGCTCATTGGTCTAAAGTGCCTGCTTAGGAAAGCTTGGGCGACTGTAGGGACCGCGGTTCGATGCCTGGCACCACATACTGTGCCAGCTCTGCCCTCAGGGCAGGCTGAGTCGGCCATAAAAATTAATAAGCAGACAAGCAAAACTTCTGAAACAAGAAAAAAATTAAAAATTCGTGAAATTTACTATTTCAGGGGCTAGGGAGATAGCTCCGTAGCACAAGTGCCTGCCTGGCAAGTACAAGGTCATGAGTTCAAAACCCCAGGCCCGCAAAAAAAAAAAAAAAAAAAAAAAAAAAAAAAAAATTTTACTCACACCTGGTAAGTACAAGGTGTGAGTTCGAACTCAGGTCCTGCCAAAATAAATTTACTATTTCATTCGTGAGATATAATCTCACTGGTGGCCAAAAGGTAAAGCGGGATTACTAAGGCCCGTGCTTCTGATCTGTCACGTGAATCTTCTGGTCTGTGTTCTTAAACCTGTCACACGGTCTTTACACCAGGATGTACTAGAATCCTTTGACTTTTTTCTTTCCTTTCTTGACCTTTCCTTTTCCTTTCACATTTTTTGCAGATAAATTTTCCCTAAAAATGCATACGTATATCGTAATGTACAGCTCTGCTGATGTTCCCATAGAAAACAGACCCACATTGGCTGGCCCTGACTTCAAAATCGGATCTCCCCACTTCGCATTCGCTAAGTAACCTTGTGAGAATTATTCAACCTTTCCGGGCCTTTGTTTTCTCACCTGTCCACATGGGAGAAGTAATAACAGTCTTTCAGAGGCGTTTGTGAGGAGCAAAAGTTATGCAACATCGTTCATGCACCCGTCTTCTTCCTTTTCTCTAATCCCAGAAAAGCTTTTGCAAACAGACACCTTCAGAGTGTGTCCAATACGGAGTTGAATATTTGTAATGTTAGATAACAGTTCGTCTGTGGCTGGAAATTTAGTTAATAAAATCGACTGCAGAAAACAAGTGGCAAAATGCTTCCCACTTCCTCCTTTCATTTTCAGTCCGTTCGCTCCTCTGAGCAGGTTGGCTGCATTAAAAGATTCACTGTTAGCCATGCATAGCCTACTTCATCCTAAGAAAGGGTGACAGAAGTATATATAATACAACAGTATTTTAAATATAAATATTGGGCTTGGGGAGTACTCAGTGGTAGCTTAGCATGTACAATACTGGGTTGGATCCCCAGCACCAAAAGATGGATGGATGGATGGATGGATGCATGGATGGATGCATGCGCCGGATGTGGGCTTTGGAACTGGCTTTGGGTGTCATAGCAGCCCTCCAATTAAATGGGGGACCAATTAGTCATACAATTCAGAAGGCCCTTAGAATACAACAACAAACCAGTTGTGTGGGACAAAGTCACATTTTTGCCTCGCCCAAAGCTTTCCTTCCATGGTTGCTCATGAGAGGAACTTGATAAGAGTAGTGCGAGTCCCTGTAATGAACAGTTACCTAGTTTATTATGTTGTGTTGTGGTATGGACAGGTAACACAAAGCCAGTGCTTCATTTAGTAAACAAGGCAGTTTGATCATATTTTATTCTTCAGCTTTATAATTGTACTATAAAATTAATACCCTGTTTATCTGGCACAGGCCTATAATCTCAGATTTAAGGAAGCAGAGGCAGGAGGAACACGAGTTCAAGTCTAGCCTAGGACATTTAAGAACTTAACACCCTGACCTAAAACAAAAATAAAAAAGGACTGGGGTTGCAGAACTTGCTACAGAAGACCCTAGAGAGGTTGAGCAGCACTTAGGAGGTACTTTGAAAAGTAGACTTGCCAGATGTAAGCTTGTTTGAAAGAGGACACAGCGCAGGCCATGAGAGGCCACCAGACTTGATTTTCGGGAAGTAAAAAAATATGTATATGTTTTTGAAAACATCTTTGGCTGACCTTGAACTCACTGTGTAGCATAGGCTAGCTTTGAACTTGTAGCAGTCTCTGGCTTAGCCTTCCCAGTGCTGGGATCACAGGCATGCACCACCACACCCAGACAGAGTTCCATTTCAAAGTTTGAATCCCCAGTACCCGTATATTAGCAAAACAGAACCAATCTTAGCATTCAAAGCAAATACAGTAATGGCAGATTACTCTCATCGCTGGCAAAGTGGCCCTCCTTGCTGTCTGGCTCAGGGATTCTTGGGAATTCTGCTGTCCTATTGATGCAGGAAGACAAATCTGATCTGGGAAGGATGACCTGAATAGGGAACCTCCAAATGATACAGGGAAAACTGATCTCCCAACCTGAAAAGTACCTGGGACTGAGTTCGTGTTTTCTAAAACCAAAGAATGAATTTTAGAACCAAATGGAGGTAATAAGCAGAACATTTTTACTGAGGGAAAGAAAGCACCTGTCCCAGAGAAAGACAGGAGGGGGTCCTGAGTGGGTATCCCTGGGAAGCTGTCTGTTCCAGGGACTTTTATAGAGGAAAACCATGTGGTCAGGTGGGTCTAAGGTTGTGGAGAAGACATGGGACTCACTTAGGTGGCTATGAGGTGGGATAAAACTGTGGTCAACTAATGAGACCACAAGCACCATTGCTCAGGTAAAATTAATTAGAATCGGGATCCAATGGGAAGGCAAGTCCCGTAGCAAGGGGTCAAGAACACCACCTATTGGTCTTGGGCTGATAACTCTTTCCAGGCTCTTTCAAGGTGATTGATACTTACGTAGTTTATCAATCCTTGATGCCCACCCTTAAGGAAGTATATAGTTGCTTTTGTTTACTCTTGTCTTGAGATCTGGCCCATGGCAGAGGAGTGTCTGTAGTTGTAAAGTCACCTTGTCTTCCATATTGTCCTTGAGGGCCTGGCCCTATCTAACTGCCTATAATATTTCTATCTAATTCAGCTGCTTACAACACTACCAGGGGGCACGTGTGTCAGGACTGTTCACAGTATTGCTTGCTTCTTGCCCTTGTTTCTCTGTGGGCTGTCTCAGATGATACTTGGTGAGTGATCTTACAACAGATGAATACAGAGAACCCTGTGACCTTCAGTAAAGCCAGTCATTTAATGGACTTGCAAAAACATAAGGCCGTGCTCCTGTCTTACTTTTCTTTGTGGATAGTTATTTTTTCTAAAAATATGGTATTTGTGTGAGTGTGTGGTAGATTTATTATTGTCATTTTAGGTGGGTCTTCCCTTGGGATTCCCCTGCCTCAGCCCTCAGAGTAGCTAGGGTGACAGGCATGAGCCACCTTGTCCACCTTCTTATTGTTATTTTATTTATTTATTTATTTATTTATTTGTCTTTTTGAGATAGGGTCTCACTATGCAGTTCAGGCTGGCCTTGAGCTCATTTTTGTAGCCCAGGCTGGTCTCCAACTCACACCGATCCTCCTGCCTCAGCCTCCCGAGTGCTGGGATCACAGGCATGAGCCACCACGCCCGGCTTTATTGTTACTTTAGATGAACAAATATTTTTAAAATTTTCAGTGTTAATTTCTTCTATGGTAAACACCAGTGGGCATAACCTACAAAAATAGCTGTTTGGGATCATTAACATTCTTAGGCCTGGGCTGGGGAGATAGCTCTGCAGTCTAAGTGCCTGAATGGCAAGTAACTGGGTTAGATCCCTGGTACCACATGCCATGCCTGCCCCATAACCCCGGGCACACTGTGCCAGCCCTGAAACCAGACATGATGACACACACCTGTAATCTCAGTGCTGGGGAGGCTGAGATAGGAGGATCACTATGAGTCTGAGCTGCATACCCAGACCCTATACTAAATAAATAAATTTTTAAAACTTAAAATAATAATCTTAGGTTTGTAAAGGGGTCCTGAAACAAAAATATTTGAGAACCCTTCTGTTAGGCTTTTTTGTGGGGAGGGGGTCCCAGGAATTGAGGTCATGGGCTGGCCAAATTGTTCAGTGGATTAAAGTGCCGGTAAGCAGATATATGGGCTGGGGATTCAGTCCCCCAGCCTGCAGGTGACAGCCCCACCCCAGGGGCACGCTGAGATGTAGATTGAGACTGGGTGTGGTGGCACACAGCTGCAACCCTAGCTCTTGGGAGGCTGAAAACAGGAGGAACACTACGAGTCTGATCTAGTAGTGAGACCCTGAACACTGTAGACCCTTGTCTAAAAAAAAGGAATTGAACTCATGACCTCGCACTTGCTGTGAAGCTCAGTGCTGAGCCACTGAGCTGTATCCCTGGCTTTGTGTTAGTCTTGGGCTCACCATCGATGTTTTTCCTATCGTGCACAAATTATAATATACAGAACATCTGTGGTTCCCGAGATGGGCGAAACACTTCCATCCCTGGCGGGATCCAAACCTACAAATAAGTGTGCGGGATTGTCCCAGCTAGTGTTGATATTTCCACTTTCATTATTAGCACCTCATAGAGCTGGTGTTTACCTAGCACACCAAGATTAATTACCGCTGTTAAAGACAGGTCTCTGCCTGCACAGTGCTCATGTTTAATAAAAATGCATCAAGAAATCAAAATGCTCCACTGGCCATGGCGGTGAGTGCCTGTAATCCCAGCTCTGTGGAGACTGGAGCAAGAGGATCACTGCAAGTTCAAGGCTAGACTGGACTGCATAGGAGGGCTCTATTGCAAACCAAACCAAAGCCCCGTAAGCATGTTAATCATTTCAATATATGTGCAGCTGGGGTTTTTTTTGTCAGTCTGGAATTGGTAGGAGGAGAATATATGGATGGGCATGTGGCTCAGTTGTGGGGCTCTTGCCTAGTGTGTACAAAGCCCTGAGTTCGATCCCAGCACTGCAAAACTAGGAAAGAAGACATGAGAGGGGAAGATGATAGAGAAAAAGGATGGAGCCCCTGAGGGAGTGCATCCTGCTCCTGGCTGTAGGCCTGGTACTGTGTGAAGTGCTTCTCATGTTATTTAGTTTGTGTATGTCATGGTTTATGTCTAGTTGTCCCCTCAAAGCCTCGTGCAATCATGGGGCAGGGACTTCTAGAGTTTGAGACTTGATTCATGATCCCTGGGATTTTAGTACTGATGGGATTATGGGTCTGAGTACTTCTGGGATTATGGGTGTAACCTAAGCCAGATAGGCTGAGGCAGAGAGCCTGAATGTGCTATAAAGAGAGACAGAGAGACAGACTCAGGCTGTTGCTCTGCTGCCCTGATTGGATGGCTGCGACTGTCACCATTTTGTTACTGTTCCGCTGCCCTGAACTGGATGCTCTCTGCTCTTTCCATTCAGCCTTGGGCTCACCTAATATGGACTGAAACCTCCACAAACTATGAGCTAAATAAACCTTTCCTTCCTTCCTTTTGAGTATCGGGTATTTGTCCCAGCAATGAGTAAAAAGTAACCAAGACAGTATAGCAGTTCTATGTCATACATGAGGTCTTTGGCTTTATTGGTGAGAATGGCGACCAGAGAGGTTAGACAGTTGGCAGTGAGAAGGAGAGAAGACCAAGGGCTGGTGCACAGTGACTGTGAGCAGCCATGAGGCCTCGTCCTCCAACCTGGGACCACAGAGAATGTGTGGGGTAGGTGAGAATCAGAGTTTGTGCTTTCTGTGGCATCCGTGGGGTCTGCTCCTGTGGCAGTGTGTTTAGCACCATGTTCTTGAGCAGTTCAGAGAGCGAAAGTGGAGAAACCCTCCCCACCCCGGGTTGGGGATCTCACTGATGTGACGATCCACAGTGGGGCTGTGCAGGCCAAGTCCATGGAAGGTTTCTGCTGGGATGCACAGGAACCCCAATAATCAGAGGAGCCCCGCACAACAGTGCCAACTCCAAGAAAATCCCCAGTGCAGGGCCATCTTTTCTGCCACAGCCAGTTCAGATTTCCAATCCCTTCTCTCTTGGCCAAGACCCATTACAGCTAGTGTCTGCTAGAGGTGACCTTTCTGGCGCTGCGAATGATTTCACCTTGGACCCGACCCTGGAGTGGCCTTTGTAGTCCATGCCAGGAAGTTTCAGTGGCTAAGAGTCGGGTGACAGCTGCCATGGGAGGTGTTTCTGGTCCGGCAGGGGCCTTTTGCCGGTCTGAGAGAACTTTTTGCATCTGCTGAAGACACGGCGACTGGTGGTCATGCTTAGTGTGGTGACTGCTTTATGCATTAACCAAAGTCACTTAGTGTCATGCCCAAGACATAATAATGTGACCCTGGAATCTTTCAGTGTCTCTCACAAGTCTAAGGAACTAGAAATGCACCCCCACCTCCCCATACAGAGCATTGGAACCCAGGACTTCTTCTCTGGCCCTGTATTATTTTATCTTGACATAGATCTTGCTAAGTTGCTTCTGCTGGCTTTAGACTGGCAGTTTTCCTGCCTCAGCCTCCCTAATAGCTAGGATTACAGGTGTGCAATTGTGTACTTGTGCATAGTGTTTATTTGGGGAAGAAATAGGGCCTCTGCTTGCCAGATGTGTAAGATACTCCTGACATCACCAGTGACGTTCTGCCATTGGAAACACCCATTCTGGGAGGTGGGTGATGTATAATGAGCAGAAAGGAGCAACCATTTATCATTCAATGGGGTCTTAGCAGCCTCAGGACCATTGCTTGAGGTGAAGAACAGCGATAGAGGTCCTGTGAGAAGCATAGAGCTTCCTTCCTGGAGCTGACTGAGCCCTTGCCCCTGGACACATGATGCCCATCTGGCCTCTTCCTGCAGCTCTTTTTGAGAGCAGTAGACAGCGTCGACAGCCTCCACTGCAAGTCCCTGGCCCAGCCTCTTAGCACCTTCCTACCCTTTGTTCCCTGAGCTTGGCAAAGTGTTGGTGCCCCAAAGGGTCAGGCAGGAAGATGTGGCTCCCTCTGGGATGGTCAGTCCTCTTGCCCAGGCGCCCTAGTGCTTCTTAACACTCTGCCCCAAGAACCTTTCTCTACCATTCCTGCACCTGTGTCCTGGTGTGCATTTGGGGGAAATGGAGTGGTGATTCCAGCCAGGCACTGGCAGCAAAGTGCTTCAGAGGTCGCAGTGAGCCCACCCACTTCCTGTCCTCTCTTTCAGGCCTTCCATCCTCAGGTGCTCAAAGAGAGAGCTAGCTGGCACCCTGCAAGGTCACCTGAGCAAAGCAAGTCAGATCTGGCATTCTGTTAATGATGATGTCTTTTAAGGAAATTGAAATCGTTATTTCAAAAAGGGGCCTTGTTGGTCAGGGGCCCCTTTACTGCTGTGACTTCTGGACGTTGGTGACTGGTACTGTGTTTTTTCACTGTCTGCAGCATGGTGATAAGAGCAGGGACTTTGGAGTAACAAGGGCTCAGGCTGTGACCTTGGTGATGTAACCACTCTAAACCTCTCTGCCATAAATAGGGCATCCCATCTTCCTCGAAGGTTAAGTGAGCTCATGATGGCTGGACACTCGGCTCCAGTGGAAGCCAGGAGTCTCAGTGAGTGTTAACTTTTTTTAACCTCATTTCCTGGTCGAGATCTGTTAACGGTGCCTGTTTGTTTTGAGACAGAGTCTCGCTGTGTGGTTTAGAGTGGCCTTGCACTCACTATGTAGGCTAGGGTGGCTTCCAGCTCACAGGGATCATCCTTCCCCTGCTTGCCAAGTGCTGGGATTATAGGCATGTACCACCATGCCTGGCAGTGGTGCCCATTTCTCGTTGCTCTGAAAGCCACTAGGGTTAACATTAAGACCTCAGGAGGGAAAGGAGGGCTGCAGCTCAGTGGTGGAACTCTCGCCGAGCCTGTGCACGGCCCAGGGTTCCATCCTCAGCATGGCCACAAGGAAAGGAAGGAGGGAAGAAGGGAAAGAGAAAAGGGCCAGATGTATAGTGAGACCCTTAGCTGCTTGGAACATAGAGGGGAAAGAAAACAGAGAAGCAAACAAAAGCAGCCCCAGGCAGCCTGAGACTCCTAGGAGGACTGGGGCCTGTGGAAAGCCCTGCGGGCCGCACAGGTTAGAAGGCCTGCCTATGGGTGGTCTTCTCCTGCCCCGCTGGCTCTAGGAGGGGACTTAACCCCCTTTGCCTAGGTGCCCACCACTGTGCAGTATTGGGGATTGAACCCAGGCGCTTTGTACTGAGTTACATCCCCAGTCCTTTTTATTTTACATTTTGAGATGGGGCTTCATTAAATTGCTAGAATATCTAGGCTGAGCTCCAATTTGTGTTGCTCCTGCCTCAGCCTTCCAGGATGCTGGGATTACTGGCAAGTGTCACTGCCCCTGGTTTCTCTGACTTCCTTCAATGCTAAGCGGGTTGCAACCAAAGCCTAGAAGGCCTGGCAGAGTTCCAGGAATCTGTCGCAAAGCCACACCTCTGATGACAGAGCAAGGCTGGTGGTGCTCACACACAGCCACGTGGTTCTGTGAAGTCATTTTCGGTCCTGTGTGGATGCTCTCCGTCTGCACTCGTGCGAAGACCGCGTACTTCTTAGCCCTGTGGTCAGGAACTCTGCATCTTCCTCTCAGCTTGGCCTCACCATTCTCAGCAGCCACAGGCCTTCAGCAGCCGTGGCAGCTCTGGAGCCCTGGCTGCCCTTTTGTTAAAGACGCATGGCACACCAGCATCGGCGCGTGAATCTACCTCACCTCTTCCTCACATTCCTCCTCTCTCTGCCTCTGCCCCCCAGCCCCCCTCCAACATGTTAGGCAAGTGCTCTACCACCAAGCCAGCGTCCAGCCTCCCAACCTACGCCTTGAGGCAGCACCACAGCTGCGGCAAGTACCAGGATAGCACAGCCAGCACCTCCCAGCCCACTCTGTTCTTGGAACCTTGTACTCTGGGGACCGCGGGGTGCACAAGCCATGACCGAGGGGGCTGAAAGAGCTGGACTTCAGTTCTGAGCATGCGCCCCTTCGTCCTGCTTTGCACCTGTGAGCTCTCCATCACCCCACCCCCACCCCCACCCCCATCTGAGAGTGAGAAACTGGTCATCAGTGAACCTTTCGCTTTCAGTGCGCTCTTCCTGAATGAGTCGGGGCTTCCATTTTTTTTTTTTTTTTTTTTTTTTTTTTTTTTTTTTTTTTTTTTCTCTCTTTCTCAGGTCAGGGCCACCTCTAATAAACAGAAGGTGCATGTTTAAAGAAAAAGGATGGGGGGGGGGGATCGCCACATCTCTTTCTCTATGAATCAGAAAAACTTCAGTTTAAATGAAATGCTTTCTGCAGAACTCATTTAGAAGACTAGAGCTGTTCATTAGAAAGTGAAAGTACTTGTTAAGCCTTCTTTATATATAACAACTAGCAAGTCATTCACCCGCACGGGCGGGCGCACACCCATAACTTAGTACAAATAAGCAAAGGTATTTCAGTGGCCACCTTCTCTGCTTTCCTCCTTTTGCCTAGGATAAAGATGTCACAGAAGCTTTTACATGGACCCCGCTGCCAAACTCCTTAGGTAGGGGAAATAATTGGCTTTTTCCTTGAAGCAGGGGTAGTCCCAGATTGTGTCTGAGCTATTCTTTTGCAAATCCCCATGGGTACTGCATAATAAAAGTCTGTCTCGCTTCCAGTCTCCAACTCCTCTCGCTTTCCTTTGAATAAGGGCAGTAAGTTGCTCTTTTTTTTGCCCAGTCCTGGCGCTGAAAAAATCCAGTAGGTGGCCAGAGAGCCTTTAGAAGGCGAAAGGGAGCTTCAGAGAGGCATTGGGCCAGGTTTTAAAAAGAAAATGTGCAAATGTGCTCGTATCTTTGTGTGGCAAACAATTGCTGGGGGAGTTGAATGGTGCTTCAGGACCCCGGTTTAAGGACAGGTGACTTCCTTAGCCCTGTTACAAATTGCTGTGTTCGACTATAGCTAAATTAAGTTCTCGGAATAATCCCTGAAACCAGAGCCCAGATAACCGAAGCAGGTCCTCAAATCAGGGCTCATTCTAAGCTTGCATTTGGGGTGCAATTTCCTCCTCACAGCTCCACAGGCCCTTCAGCATACTGCAAGGAACATGGAAGGCCTTTTTCCACACTAGCTGAGCCAAACTCCAAGGATGCTGTGTGCTGAGAACTTTGCCCTCCACAAACCGCTTGGGTAAAGAATTCTAAGTCAAGGAGCTGGTGATAAGGAAATTGCTCTGCATTGTTTTATGGGCCCAGCGTTTGGGGTTCCTGTGGCTTGCATGCTCTTTGAGTCACAGAAGAAGCAAGCACAATCCTGCTCAGTCAGGTACCTAGAACGGGCGACATCCTGTCTGCCCGGCCTTGGGTCCATAGAGGCAATCTACATCCTTGAGTCAAACATTTCCTGCCCCTGATATGCCTCCAGCATTCAGGGGACAAATGGCCTTGATGGACTTTTTTATTGAGGCAGGCTCCCAACGATCTTTTCTAGGTGTACAGGTCAGTGGCAGTTGGTGGGCAGCCAGCAGCTCCGGGACTTTGGTCTTCCCAGCCTGAAACTCTGTCCCTGTGAAACGCTCCCTCCTTTCTCACCCTCTTCAAGCCCCTGGTACAACCCTGTCCATTTCCACTGTCTGTGAGTTTGGCTTCTCAGGGTACCTCACAGGAGTGAAGCCATAGCACATTTGTTGTTAGTTTGTTGTTGTTTTTATAGTACCTGAGGATTGAACTCAGGACCTTGCATTTGCCAGGCAAGCACTTATTCTACTGAGCTATCTTCCTGGCCCTGTTCTTAGTTTGCTTAGCACAATGTCCTCAAGATTGATCCACTTATAAGGTGACAAAATGTCCTTCCCTTTTAGGGCAGGATAGTATTTCACCATACACTTTCTTTTTAGACTTAAATTTTTCTAAAGTCAGTCTGTCCATCTATCTGTCCATCCACCCATCCCTGGACACACGAGTTATTTCTGTGAGTGTTCTCAATAATGCTGCTATTACCACAAATGTACAACATCTACTCAAGACTGTCCCTTCTGTTCTCTGGGATATATACCCAGAAGTAGAATTGCTAAATCATATGACAGTTCTATATTTAACATTTTGTATGAGAAACTACCATACTGTTTTCCACAGAGACTGTACCATTTGTGTTCTTACCAGCAGTGTGTAAGGGTTTTGGCTTCTCTATTTCCAATACTTGGGACTCCATAGGGCTTTTTTGTTTTGCTTTTTTTGGTTTTGTTTTGTTTTCTTTTCTTTTTTGAGACAGGGTTTCACTCTGAAGTTCAGGCTGGTCTTGAACTCAAAGTGATCCTCCTGCCTCAGTCTCCTGAATGCTGAGATTATGTGTGTACCACGAACCCTAGCTCCCTTTCTATCTTACAGATTTATAATTGTTTTAATATCTAGAACCCCTTGCTTCCTGTACTTCTATAGCAACTACTCCCACTGTTTATGTCTTTCAGATACATTTGTGAATCATTTTATTTCTCCCTATAAAATAATCTATCCAAGCCGGGTGTGTTGGCCCACGTATGTAATCCCAGCACACTGAGAGGTTAAGGAGCATTGAAAGTTCAAGCCCAGCTTGGACAATTTAACAACTTCTCAGGATCTTATCTCAAAATTAAAAAAACAAATAAAGGCTGGGGATGTAGTTTACTGTGAAGGCCTTGAGTTCAACTGTCAGTACTACAAAAATAAGTAAATAAGATAAATAAATAAGTAAATATGTTATCCAATTAGCATTTTGCTTAGGATTGCATTTAACATATGAATTAATTTAGAATGTGCTTCTTTTTGTTTTCTTTTGGGTTTTAGGCTTTTGTGGGGGGTTTTTGAGGCAAAGTGTCACTGTGGAGTTCAGGGTGGCTTTGAAGTCACTGTGTAGTCCAGGCTGGTCTCAAATTCACAGTGATCTTCCTGGCTCAGCCTCTCAGATACTGAGCTTACAGGTTTGTACTACTATGTCTGATGGAAAGTATAATTTATTTACTTATTTTATTTTATTTATTATTTTGTGTGTGTGTGTGTGTGTGTGTGTGTGTGTGTGTAACTGGGGGTTGAGCTCAGGACCTTGCACTTGCCAGGCAGGCACTTGTGCCCCTGAGCTATCTCCCCAGCCCCTGGAATGTACAATTTAATAATACAAGTTTGAGCTTCCTGTCTCAGCTTTCTTTCATCTCCCTTCATATCTGTATCCTTTTCTTATATTACACACAAACCTTGTTAAACTTGTTGCTTTGTGAATAAGGTTTTAAAAAGTGAAATTTTGTTTTTTCTTTTTTTTTTAGTTCTTTCTTTCTATTTATTTATTTATTTATTTATTTATCTATTTATTGTGGGACCAGGGTTCAAACTCACAACTTTGCACTTGTCACACAGACCCTTCTGCCACGGAGCTGTCTCCTTGACCCCTGTATTTTTTTTTTTCCTTTTAAAAAATGAAAATTTGTGATGATTATTCACTTTCATATAGGAAATGGTGTGTGTGTGTGTGTGTGTGTATGTGTGTGTATGAGAGAGACAGTGTCATAAATGTCTACTGTATAGAGCAAAGCAATAACAAATTGAAAAGAGTGCTCAGACTAGAGCTTAAATCCCAGCTCTGCTACTTATCACATGCATGGCCTCATGGAAACGTTAGTGTTTTGTATAGAAGACTTCAATAAATGATGGTCATTACAATGAGATTCTCTTTAATATAATTTTCTTTCTTTTTTTTTTTTTTTTTTTGAGACAGGGTCTCGCTATGCAGTTGAGGCTGGCCTTGAGCTTACTTTGGTAGCCCAGGCTGGTCTCGAACTTGCACCTATCCTCCTGCCTCAGCCTCCCGAGTGCTGGGATTACAGGCATGTGCCACCACACCCGGCTTATAATATAATTTTCTATTAATTTCTTCAGGCTTCTTAGTTACACATGGTATAATTTATAACGGCAGTATTAATTTTTCTTTCAAGTATTTAAATCTATATCATGTTTTATTGCATTGGCTAGAAAAAACTACAGAACAATATTATGTAGTTATGATGGTATATTCTTCCCAGAGAATGAAATATTAGTCTGACTTTTTATTGTTGTTGTCGGGGTATTTTTTTTTTTTTTTTTTGTCTTTTTGAGACAGGGTCTCAGTATGTAGTTCAGGCTGGCCTTGAGCTCACTTTTGTATCCGAGGCTGGTCTCGAACTCACACTGATCCTCATGCCTCAGCCTCCTGAGTGCTGGGATTACAGGCATGCGCCACCACGCCTGGCTTGTCGGGGTATTTTTGTTTTGTTTTGTTTTTGTCTTTTTGAGACAGGGTCTTGCTACGCAGTTCAGGCTGGCCTTGAGCTCACTTTGGTAGCCCAGGCTGGTCTTGAACTCGCACCAATCCTCCTGCCTCAGCCTCCTGAGTGCCGGGATTATAGGCGTGCACCATGTTGTTTTGTTTTGTTTTGCTTTTTTATTTTTTTGTTTTTGAGACAGAGTCTTGCTGTGCAGTTCAGGCTGACCTTGAGTTCACTTTGTAGCCCAGGCTGGTCTTGAACTCGCACCAATCCTCCTGCCTCAGCCTCCTGAGTGCCGGGATTATAGGCGTGCACCATGTTGTTTTGTTTTGTTTTGCTTTTTTATTTTTTTGTTTTTGAGACAGAGTCTTGCTGTGCAGTTCAGGCTGACCTTGAGTTCACTTTGTAGCCCAGGCTGGTCTCGAAATCACAGCTATCCTCCTGCTTCGGCCTCCAGAGTGCTGAGATTATAGGCATGTGCCACAACGCCCATTTATTCTTCTGATTTTAAAAGAATTGCCTACATTTTAAAAAGTGGAACTAATTGTATGTCCATTATAGGATATGATGAGATATTATATGCAAATTGCTTAGCATCTTTTGTATACAATAAGGGCTCAATAAAGTATAGCTTTTATAATATCAAGACTTTTAGGGCCCGGCAGGATGGCTCAGTGGGAAAGTTTGGGCGGCTTCAGGGACCACGGTTCGATCCCCGGTACCACATGCTGCGTCAGCCCTGCCCTCGGGGCGGGCTGAGTGGGCCATAAAAATGAGTGAATAAACAAGCAAAGTCTCTGAAACAAGAAAAAATAAATAAATACATAAAAATTTAAAAAAAGACTTTTAGCCAGGCTGGGTGTGGTGGCGCATGCCTGTAATCCCAGCACTCGGGAGGCTGAGGCAGGAGGATTGGTGCGAGTTCGAGACCAGCCTGGGCTACAAAAGTGAGCTCGCTCAAGGCCAGCCTCAACTGCATAGCAAGACCCTGTCTCAAAAAGACAAAAAAAAAAGAAAAAAAAAAAAAGACTTTTAGCCAGGCATGGTGGCTCATGTCTATAATCCCAGCACTTGGGAGGCTGAGGCAGGAGGATCAATGTGAGCTTGAGACTAGGCTGGGCTACAAAAGTGAGCTTGAGCTTAAGGCCAGCCTGAATTTCTTAGTGAGATCTAGTCCAAAAAAAAAAAAAAAAAAAAAAAAAAAAAAAAGACTTTTAACTAACTGTAAATGTTCTTTTTCTCTCTACTTTGTAATTTATAATTCAGTTTAGCTTAGAATTTATTTTTATTGATCATATAATAATTGTATTTATTTCTGGGGCTATATGATAATTTGATACATGTATACAATATGTAATTAGAGTGGGATCTTTTGGTGTATTGAAATTTAAAGTCATATAAATTAGCTAGATAGGGCCAGCTAGATAGCTTAGCAGTCTAAAGCACCTGCTTAGGCAAGCTTAGGCAGGCACAGAAGACCAAGGTTCAATCCCTGGCACCACATGCTGAACCAGCCTTAGGGTGGGCTGAGCTAGGAAAAAAAAAAAAAAAACCCTTAGCCCAGTAGCATAATGCCTGCCAGGCAAATGCAAGATCATGAGTTTGATTCCCAGTATCAGTACATGCATGCATGCATACATACATACATACATACATACCTTGTCCTTTATGATTTGTTTTCCTTCAGGGATCCTTTCATACTTTCTTTCTTATTTATTTATTTGTCTTTTTGAGACAGGATCTTGCTATGCACTTCAGGCTGGCATTTAGCTCACTTTTGTAGCCCAGGCTAGTCTCGAACTTGCACTGATCCTCCTGCCTCAGCCCCCCAAGTGCTGGGATTACAGGCATGTACCACCAGGCCCAGCCATTCATTCATTCATTCATTCATTCATTCATTTATTTAGACAGGACCAGGGTTTGAACTCATGACCTTGCACTTGCCAGGTAGGCATCTGTGCCACAGAGCTATCTCCCTGGCTCCCATACTTTCAAGTGTTCTGCTTTGCTTCTGGTTCTTTTATCATTTAATGTTCTACTTTTTTTTTTTTTTTTTTTTTAATATGGTACTGAGGATAGAACTCTGGGGCCTTAAGCTAGCTACATCCTCAAACCTTTGTAGGTTTTTTAAATTTTATTTTGAGACAGGGTCTCATTAACTTGTCTAGGCTAGGCTCGAACTTGCCGACTGTCAGCCTCACCCTTCCAGAGTGTTGGGATTACACGCAGGTGCCTCGATGTCTAGCTAATATTTTACATTTAATTCTTTAATCCATTTGAACTAGGTTTTCATCACTGGTGTGAACTTGCTATGAACTCTTCCCCCAACCTTTTCCTCCTGCATCAACTCCTTGGTTCCTTTTCCCCACCACTGTGCAGAGCCACGCTTACCTCACACCCGGCACTCCAAGCTGTCCCTCCCTGCGCAGCACATACTGTACCACAGTCCACAGGTGGCATGCACACAGTATGCGCATTGTAGCGTTAGCGTGTGCTTAACACCTGAAACCACGTGTCCCCTCTCCCTACAGCCTTGTCCATTGTTTGCAAAGCTTTGTGCTTGTTTCTGTGCGTAGCTGTATACTTAGACTACAATGCAATCAAGATTTACCTTTTTCTGTAGACTCTGTACCATGCAGTAGAAAAAACTTAGGCCGTAGGCTCATAGTTCTTGGATTGTGGTCCTGCCTCTATGGTCAACAGCAACCTGAATGTGTTATTTACTATAACCTTCAGGTTCTTTATTGAAGTAATCATGTAACTATCAACACTTAGCCCAGATTCACCTGAAACAACGAGACCAAACCAACCAATCAAAGAGTGAAATCATTCAGGTTTATACATTTCCATAAAAGGCTTTAATGACTAAGAAGATTTGTAACTTGTTATTTTGGTTGCAACTGTTTTATCTTGTCTGTTGTCACTATAAATTTAATAGCATTACAAAGATTATGGGCAGCTTTATATATATAGTAGACACATAAATTCAACTCTATAGACATACTCATAAATGAACGATTATTATGTAGCAATTCAGCAATGATAACCCTGAGGCGTTTCTGTAGTTTTCCTTTTTTTTTTTTTTAATTTTGTCTTTTTTTTTCTTTAATGGACCACTCATTAAAAAAATGGGGGCAGGGCTGGCACAGCATGTGGTGCCAGGGATCGAACCAAGGTCCCTGTGGCTGCCTAAGCTTTCCTAAGCAGGTGCCTTAGGCCACTGAGCCATCCTGCCGACCCTGGTCTTTTTTTTTTTTACTATTTTCATTTCTTGGTACCAGGAATCGAACTCTAGGCCTTGTGCTTGCACTTGCTAGGCAGGCACTGCGCCACTGAGCTACATCCCTAGCCTGTGTCCTGTTTTAAAAAAAAAAAAAAAAAAAAAATTACATAAAGAATTTGATGCAGGGGCCCGTCAGGATGGCTCAGTGGTCTAAAAGTGCCTGCTTAGGAAAGCTTGGGCAGCTGCAGGGACCGCGGTCCGATCCCCAGCACCACATGCTGCGCCAGCCCTGCCCTCAGGGTTAGGCTGAGCCAGCCATAAAAATACATAAACAAACAAACAAACAAAAGTTCTGAAACAAGAAAATAAAATAAAATAAAATAAATTTTAAAGAGTTTGATGCAACCTTGATGCTTTTATTGGATTTGGATATATGTGTTTGTGAAATGTAACCAGTAAGCAACTAATTCGTAAACACGTGAGAATCTCAGTGTAGTGATTTTTGGGTGGGTTTTTTTTTTGTTGTTGTTGTTGTTTTGTTTGTTTGTCTTTTTGAGACAGAGCCTTGCTATGCAGCTCAGGCTGGCCTTAAGCTCACTTTTGTAGCCCAGGCTGGTCTCGAACTCGCAGTGATCCTCCTGCCTCAGCCTCCCAAGTGCTGGGATTGCAGGTGTGCGCTGCCACGCCTGGCTTAATCTCAGTGTAGGGAGCTCCTGCCAGCAGGCACCTGTCTGATTTGGTGCTGTTAGTCCTCATGGCAGTGCTGTAGGTGGGTATGCCAACTCTGACAAGTGAAGCACTGAGCTTAGCTAGAATTAGATGCTCTGTTTGGGGACACAGCCAGCAAGTGACCGGCCCCACACTCTTTCCATCGTAATCACCTGGCTCTAACTATTTACACTCCTCAGTTTGTGTTATAGAATACAACTTCTGAGAATTTAGAGAAGAAAGAAAAACATGGAAGCAGGGCATGGTGTGGTGCACACCTATAATCCCAGTACTTGGGAGGCTGAGGCAGGAGGATGGGTGTGAGTTCAAAACCAGCCTGGGCTACAGAAGAGAGATCAAGGCCAGCCTGAAATGCATAGCGAGACCCTGTCTCAAAAAAGACAAATAAATAAATAAATAACATAACATAATAAAAATAATAATAAAAAAAAAGATACACTAGCAAGCTCGGTGTGGTGGCACACGCCTGTAATCCCAGCACTTTGGAGGCTGAGGCAGGAGGATCAGTGTGAGTTTGAGACCAGCCTGGGCTACAAAAGTGAGCTCAAAGCCGGGCGTGGTGGCACACGCCTGTAATCCCAGCACTTGGGAGGCTGAGGTGGGAGGATCAATGCAAGTTCAAGACCAGCCTGGGCTGCAAAAGTGAGCTCAAAGTCAGTCTGAACTGCATAGCAAGACCCTGTCTCAAAAAGAAAAA
>PVJA010038298.1:0-19733 GCA_004027025.1 Myocastor coypus
GCTATGCAGTTGAGGCTGGCCTTGAGCTCACTTTTGTAGCCCAGGCTGGTCTCGAACTCGCACCAACTGCCCTTGGCTCCAGGAGGACAGTGCAGGGGCTCAAGTGGTGGTGGGCTCGCTCTGCGTCTTGCCTGTTGATGATCACATGAATCAAAATGTGAGTTCAAATCCCATGAAACTAAACCCACCCCCATATGAATGCCTGGAACACTGATAAAATCTGAATAAGGGCATCGCTCTCTGTTTCCTGGCTGTGTTATGGGTTGTTGAGCGAGTTAGCCTACACTGGGAATCACAAGACGCAACAGGACGGAGGCTTCAGCGACGTAGGAGACCTGCCTACGAGAGACAGCTCGTCCAAGCCAACGACACCTGGACAACCTGAAGATCAGGCCACGGACAGAAGCCAAGACTTGTTCAAGCAGCTCCTCAGAGGGTGAGGCTGGGCTTCTTTTTTTCCCCAGTCACACTGGAAAATCTGAAAGGAAGAACTGAGAAATTTAGGTTGCTGGTCAGAGGTGTGTTCAGAGGGCTGACCACAGGCTGCCAGCTCGGGAAAGAGTGGAGGTAGGAGGAGCCGGGGGGGAGCAGAAGGCAGGGACAGGGCCTTGGCAAGGCAGGGGACTGCACTGAGTGAGGATGACCGGGGGAGCACCGGAAGTCCCCTCCAGCAGCCAGAGTCTCTACTTCCAATGCCTTTCAAACAAAGCAGCTCGTGGCCTGACCCACAATGTGGCCATGAGGAAATACGAAAGGCACTTATAGGGGCCGAGGAGATAGCTCAGGGGCATAAGTGCCTGCCTGGTAAGTGCAAAGTCCTGAGTTCAAACCCCAGTTCTGCAAAAAAAGAAAAGAAAAAAAAGAGAGAGAGAGAAAGGCAGTTATTGGTGGAGAAGATCGCGGCATGGCCACCCACAATATGGGGAGGTCATCAGGGAGGACCCTGAGGTTCATCTGGACACTGATGGAAAAGGGGGAGAAGAGACAGCTTTGGCAGAAAGCAGGGCGCAGCTAAGGTGCGGCTGTAGGCCCCTCAGGCACAGAGGCGTAGGCCTGCATGGCTTGGTATAGCCGGGCTCACAGAGTCAGCCGGAGGAGGGCCAGGGGTGGACAGAACCGACCTGAGTGGGCCCTACAGGCCTCGCCCCAGGCACCATGCCTGTCCCTCTCCCCTTCCTGTCTGGCGCTGTCTCCTGCCCTGCTTCCCGGCTACCACAGGCTAAGCAATTCAGCTTCTTATGTCGCTTAGCACCGCCCTGGTGCCTGACGCCACAGCATGACCTTGACTTTTACCTGCAGCTACGTGGGTTTGCCACTAGGACTGCACACTTTCTCACTAGGCTGATCCAGTGTCTGTTTCTGTTATTTATGCTCAGAGTCTTCTGAGTGGGACACAAATGTTTTAGCCACTTGTGGCTGTGGTATGGGGGTGGCCATCCCAGACGTGTCCACCTACATGTGCTACATTTCAAGGAAGATCCCAAGGAATGAAAGCTTCCCTACCGACTTTTCTTTCCTCCCAAGAGAACACAGCTACAGAGGGCCAGGTCCTGAATTCAATCCCTGGTACCACAAAAAAAAAAAAAAAAAAAAAAAAGTAAACTGCTTTTTTTCAACTAAACTATCCAGAGACAGAGCTGTCCGCCTTTAGGCACGATCTGACCCAGGTGTGCCTCGGGGGTCTCTCTCCTTCCACCTCAGGGTGCTGCTTTCCCAGCTGTCCCTACCCTCAGCCAGGCCATGTCAAGTGGAAGCCCTGGCCATGTCAGGTAGCCCTACTGGCCACGGACCCCACAGGACAGGAAGCTCTTCCCTTCCACGCGGTTTCACGACCACCCAGGGTTCTTCAGCAGATCAGTTTCCCGCATCTGCCGTCGCAAATCACCACAGACTGGGTGGCTTAAACATGACAGAAATGCATTCATTTCTGGAAGAGAGACAACGCTGAGGCGTCAGCAGGGCCGTGCTGCCTCTGGAGACCATAGTCAAGGTTCTCACAGGGCTCCTTGTGGCCTCTGGCGGCTGCCAGCATTCCTTAGCTTGTGGCCGAATCGCTCTGACTACATCTTCCTGTAGCTCTCCGTGTGTCTGTCTCCTTCTTGTCTGTCTGATCTTCTTCACCCCTCATAAGAATGTTGTTATTAGACCTGACATCTACCCGTAGGACCCCAAATGGCTCCTTCATCTCATAATCCTTAACCTATTATTCCTGAAAAGTTTTTGGTTTTTTTCCTCCAAATAAGATCACATTCATGGGAATGGATGTGAAGATGCAGCCAGAGCTTTTCAGAAGCCACCGTTCAGCCCACTACAAAGCCATGTGGCCTTCAGAACTGTCATTCGCCGTGGCCACCAGCTTAGTGTCATCTCCTCTGGTCACCGTCTTGAAATTCTGCTGAACAAGAGGACTTGCAATATCATTTTGTGCTGCGCCCCACAGATCACGGAGCCCATCTCAGTACTAGGGAAGACAGACAACGGGAAGGGCTGGTGTGGGGCTCATCCCAGCTCACGTTCCAGCCCACCAGGCCTTCAGTGTAACCTCCTGATGATTAAGGAAGCGGAGGTGCTGTGGAGCGCCGAACGCAGGCTGCCAGGGAAGGCTTCTCCTGGGAGGCAGCCCCAGGGCTGAGAACTGGAGGATGAGGAGTTCTGCCCAAGGCAGAGGAGTGAGAGGAAGCCTCGTGGGCCAAGAGAAGACCACACACAAAGCAGCGGGCGAGGAGCGGCGCAGGCACATGTGGGGATCCTGCTCCTCCAACTTCCTGCTGCCCAGCAGAGTCAGGTGACGAGGGATGCTGACCGCAGGGCCACGCCCACCAGGCTGGACAGAGCCAGGAGGTTAACCAAAGCTGGAGGGGGCGACGGACTGTCTAGGACAGCACCCGCTCTTTCCACCCAAGTTCCTGTCACTTCCTCTCCCCAGCTTGTTCCCCGTGCTGGCCAGAACGTGGCTCTGGGCCACAGTTCCTCTAGATACTTCCTCCCCTTTCTGAAAGACAAAAATATCAGCAGAAAAATGAAGAACTGGCTGGGGTCTCAGAGTTTCACTGCTCAAGGCTCTGTGTGTGCCTGTACTATTGGGGGATCTCAACAGAGTGCAGCGAAAATGCATTCTTCAGTGCCTGCTGTTAGCTGGGCATGGTGGTGCACGCTGGAGGCTGAGGCAGGAGGATCCCCGTGAGTTCAAGGCCACCTTACACCACACAGTAAATCCATCTTGACAAAGCAAAGCAGATAATAACCACTGGTAGAAGACTGCATACATCTCAGACTGAAAGAGAAAAGAACTGAGTCCTCGTCTCACTCCTTATGGAAAGGTAAATTTTTCATAGATCAAAAGCTGAAGTAAAATAAGAAGAAAAACCACTAAGCTACTATAAAGTGGGAAATACTTATAAACTGAAATATCTGCACAAGCAAAAAAAAAAAAAAAAGGTCTTTATAAACAAAATACAAATTGAACTGATAAGATAAAATATTTTTAGCCGGGCGTGGTGGCGTGCACCTGTAATCCCAGCACTTGGGAGGCTGAGGCAGAAGGATTGCTGTGAGTTCAAGACCAGCCTGGGCTACAAAAATGAGTTCAAGGCCAGCCTGAACTGCATAGCCAGACCCTGTCTCAAAAAAAAAAAAAAAAATATATATATATATATATATGAAATATATTTTTTTTAATATATATATTTTGTTCATTCATTCATTTACTTGGTCCAGGGCCTCACTACACAGCTTAGGCTCATAGCAACCCTCCTGTCTCAGCTGCCTCAGTGCTGGGATTACCAGCGTGCACCACCATGTCCCGTTTCCTGCGGTTACCGGGCTGGCATAGCATGCAGTACTGGGGATTGAACTCAGGCCTGTGTGCTTGCCAGGCAAGCACGTAGATCACTGAGCTATCTCTCCAACTCTGATACGAGAAAATATTGATAAATCTCAATATGTAAAATAATAATAATAATTTCCATGGGGTGAAGAGCGTAAAAACCACCTTTGTTTCTTCCAGTGCTAGGCGCCAGCCCCTGCGCTCTTCACTCCACCGCTGCCCAGCTCCTGCAGACAGCCGAAGAGCCCCGCTGGCCTGCAGGTGCCCAACGATTACCTGGCCAACAAGAGCTACCTGGAGGGGTCTGTGCCCTCACAGGCAGATGTGGCAGAGTTTGAAGTGATCTCCTGCCCCTGGACTGCCAACCTGTGCCATGCACTATGTTGGCACAATCACACTGAGTCTTATGAAGAGGAAAAGGCCAGCCGGCCGGGCATGAAGGAAGCTTTGCACAAGTACAGCCCTGCCGATGTGGAAGCCAGTAGCGGAGGTGCAGCTGCGGCAGCAAAGACGACGGTGACGGTACGGATCTCCTTGGTCCTGGTGATGGCGCGGCTAAGGGGAGAGCGGCTGGCACGGTACGAGTCCAGGAAAGCCAGCGGCCCTGCACTTGCTGCCAAGTCCTCCATCTTGCTAGATGTGAAACCCTGGGATGATGAAGCAGGTACGGTGGAACTGAAGGAGTGCATCCGGAGCATCCGGGCAGGCGGCCTGGTCTGGGGCTCCTCTAAACTAGCTCCAGTGGAATATGGAAGGAAACAGCTGCAAATACAGTGCGTGGTTGGAGATGGTAAAGTCGGAACAGCTGTGCTGGAAGAGCAGGTTGCTGCTTTTGAGCACTACGTGCAGGACATGGACGTGGCCACTTTTAATAAAATCTAAAATTCATCCCAGATTATTGCACTTCAATAAAAGCTTGAAGGAAGACAGACAGAGAGAGAGAGAGAGAGAGAGAGAGAGAGAGAGAGAAGAGGGGAGAGAGAAAAGAGGGGAGAGAGGGAGAGAGGGAGAGAGAGGAAGAAGAAGAGGGAGGGAGAAAGGGAGGGAGGGAGAGAGAAAGAGAGAGAGCCGGACAACCAGGAATGGTAGCCCACGCCTGTGATCCCAGCACTTGGAGGCTGAGGCAGGAGGATCTGTGAAAGTTCAAGACCAGCCTAGGCTTACAGAAGTGAGCTCAAGGCCAGCCTAAACTGCATAGCGAGACCCTGTCTCAAAAAGACAAATAATTCTCGTAAAAGTTGCTACATTAAATATATTCGTGTCTTTCTCTTATGCTCCAGCTATTTATAATAAGAAGTTCATGTCAAGCCAACATGAGGTCATCAGTCAAATGACAATTTTCTAATAAACATTTATGTGATATTAAAAAAATCTCTCTCTCAAAAAGACAAATAAGTAACTAAAAATAAAAAACCATGAGACAAACTAAAAATTAAGAAACACAGTCTTGGCATTCATAAGAAATTATGCTCTAACCTTCCTAATGTCAAACAAGCTTTCCAGAATTAAAAAGAGGAATACCTACTGCCCGTTCCCAATCCAAAGCTGGCGGGGAACAAGAAAAGCGGTCCACATGAGAACACAGGGTCTTGCTATGCAGTCCAAGTTGCCTTGAGCACATTTGTAGCCCATGCTCAAACTCCAAATGAACCTTCTGCCTCAGCCTCCGCAGGTTCAACCCCCAGCACTAAAAATAAATAAATAAAGCAAGCAAAGCAAGAAATAAAATTTCCTATCACTTCTTGACCTTTTGGCGAAGATCAAACATAGAAATAAAATCTCCTATCTAACCACTGGCAAAGATCAAATCCGTGTTTCTCCAGGATTGTTCCTATGCTGATATAAATGTGGCGAAGTTATTCTTCTGCTTTCATGCGCAAAATTTTATTCACTTTTCTTCTCCCACCGTCTTTCACCTTTGCAGAGAAACAGAAAAAAATCAGCTCTGTAGTTTTGTAGTACATTCAGCAGAAAGCAGCAAAGTCTCTGAGACTCCTTGTTTCCTGCCAAACATCTAAACCTGTTAGTGAATGTATAGGACTTGGTAAAGACCTGGGAGGGGAAGAAAGACTTTTCAGAGACCAGACACATTGATCAAGGTGAAGCAACTTAACAAGGCTGTCTGAAAACAAAGTCAAACACACCAAAAACATTAAGAAGGGCTCAGCAGGTAGCTCCATGTGAAGGTCTTGGTTGAATCTTCAGAAACACAAAAAAGATGGTCCCTCTCTATTGCCAGGCTGATGCAAGGGGCTGTGGAGATAGCTTGGTGGTCTAAGCAGCTGCCTGGCAAGTTCAAGGATCCAGGTTTGATCCAGATACCTGGATTAAACTGATGCAAGATACATTGTTCTCGCGTAAGGCCAGGGAAAGCCTGGGGCAGCGACGCGAGCCTCCCTGGGAGGATTACCAGGAAGTTCTACATTTGATTAGGCACAAGATAGGGAGGGAGGGGAAAGGAGAACTTGAGCTGTCTCGGGTGCCAAAAATAAACTCGACGAAGGAGCTGAGTAAGAATGTGACCAGATGAGAAGAAGAAAGCAGTGAACCAGAAGAGAGGCAATTTCCATTCAGCGCAGAGTACACGAGAGAAACCCTTCATGGAGAAGGAGACACTCGTGGCTGGCAGAGGCAGAGGCAGGGGCAGACACGCCAGCTCGCCAACCGTTAGAGGAACGCGAGTTAGAACAGTGGTGAGGTACTGTTTTCTCCTGGGGACTGGCAGCCACGCAGCGGATGTTAGCCGGCGTGTGGGCGCCTCTGCAGACTCAAAAACCAGTGCCCCTTCCAGGAAGAGCGGCAGCCCCTGACTGCCGACGGATTCTGAATTACAGACCTGCCTGTCCTCCACCTGGGCCTCTTAAAGTAGGCTCATGTTCCTGGGCAAAGCGCCTGAAGCCTTGAGGATGTTGAGGAGGTCATGGAATCCAACGCTCTGCTCCTCCTCAGAAAACCCTCTTGGTTTTAAATCTAGCACTCGCGCTCAATCCCAAGTACTGTGGCGCCTGGTGGCCCTGTTGACGTTAAGGCATTCGGTGACTATGGCGATGAAGGAGGAGAGTGTGACCCAGCCCATGGGGCCCTTCTTTTTGCTACACTTGTTTGGTTTGATGTTGTGGGTTAATTTCTGTAGGAGGTCAGCAGATGTTTACCGAGCACTCACACACAACAAGCACCATGCCTCATTTAGATCTGCCTATAAGGCTGTAGGGAATATGCTTGATATCTTGTCTGTTTGTTTGTTTGTTTGTTTGTTTTTCAGAACCAGGGATTGAACTCAGGCCCTTGCACTTGCCAGGCAAGCACTTATTCTACTGAGCTATCTCCCCAGCCCCTGCCATAATGTCTTTTGTATCCACTGAACTCATACTAATTCCTGCTAATTCAGGTTGTGTGTGCGTTTGCAAATGATAAGATCTAACTCTGACTAGTTTTAAAAGAATGGGGGGCTGAGCATAGTGGTGCATGCCAGAAACCCCATGTTCTCAGGGGGTCACACTCAGAGATGACAAGTTGAAGGCCAGAGACAGGTTACTAGGCTGGCCTTGAACTTGAAATGCAAAGCAATGCAGCAGGGCCGGAATGTAGCTCAGAGGTAAAGTGCTTGCCTCGCATGCACAAGGCCTTGGGTTCGGGGTTCAGTGCCAGGGTGGAGGGCGAGCAGCAGGGCGATGGCAGAACAAAGTTAGGGGGTGTTAATTACAAAACCGAAAGGGAGATGGAACGTGCAGGCCCAGCCTCGCCAGCAGCCAGGGCAGCTGCAGAAGTGGGCAGCAGGAAGGCGCATTCGTGCGCGCTCTCCTTATGTGCAGCTTTGCCACCCTCGCGTCCGAACCCAGCTCGCTTTGGTCCGAGGCGTGGGGTGTGTGCTACAGACGCCGTGGCTGCCAGGGGAAGCCGAGCGTGTGACGTGCTGCGGAGGTCAGGAGACCTCTGCTGGGCCGCCCTCCCCCACAGCGCTGCTATCATGCATGCGCACGCGCGCGCACGCACGCGCGCGCACACACGCGCACACGCACACACACGGTAGTGAGGAGGCAGTGTGTTCGCGCCTACTCTTCCCACTCAGTCCTCCCTATTTGGGGATGTGGTTGCGGCGTTGGTGAACCAAAGCTGCCGGCAATCTTTTTTTTTTTTTTTTTTTTTTTTTAATTAATTTATTTATTTTCTTGTCTCAGAACCTTTGTTTGTTTATTCACTCATTTTCATGGCCGGCTCAGCCCACCCCGAGGGCAGGGCTGGCGCAGCATGTGGTGCCGGGGATCGAACCGCGGTCCCTGAAGCCGCCCAAACTTTACCAAGCAGGCGCTTTAGACCACTGAGCCATGCTGCCGGCAATCTTGACAGAAGGAACTGCAAGAAGCTCTCCCACATTAGGGCGCTCTTCCTGTCCGTGCTCGGAGGTCCGGGTCTGCTCCCTAGTGGACGACACCAGCAACCTCAAGATGACTGCGGAAGCGCTCAGGGGCACAGGATCTCGGGCCAACACCGCGCAGCACGGAGAGCCTGCCGCGGGCTCAGCACCAGCCGGCTTGCCCCTCCAATCCAAATCCTGCTCCCCTGAGACCCTCGGCCTTAGGATCGCACCCAGCTGAGCTCAGGTTCCAGGTCTGCCCCGTGCTAGTTTTGAAGCTCTGGCATGTGGATTCACCTCTCAAGGCTTCCATGACTGTAGCCTAACTGGCGTTTCAGGAAACGGGGTGCAATGGGCGGGGCCTAGGGACAGCTGCGGCATGGCAGCTTCACCTGTGGGCTCCCTGTTCATTGCTTTCTCCCTTTCTTGTTATGCTATTGACTTACCCCTAAATGAACCCTAGGATGGGGGAGGGATGGAAGCTAATGAAGATCGTGGTTAGGCGTGTGGTCCTCTTTCTGCTGAGGTGATTACGCACGAGATCGCGCTGACCATCCTAAATAAAGCTGGCTTGTTTCAGAGGTTCTTGGCTCACAGAGGGTGTAACCTCAGCGGGTCCTCTGAGCCACCTTCCTCGGGTCTTCTCTTCGCTCCATTGGACTCTGACACACAGTTTTACAGCACATGACGATGTCCCAACCAGAAGTGGCTTTCGGCCATGGCTTCTCACAGTTCTGGGGGCCAGGAGCCGGAAGTCGAGGTGATGATTGGGCCTCTCACGGGCTGAGACCTGAGGAGGAATCCTTCCTGGCCTTTTCCCGGCTTCCGGCAGCTTGTGGCAGGCTTGCCTCGGTTGTGAATGCGTCCCTGCAGCCTCCGCCTTCAGGTGGCCCTGTCTCCATGCCTGTGACGCCTGCCATCACGCGTGCGCATCTGCACCCAGGTCCACACTGAACCCAGGGTCCGCACACTGAGCCACACTCTCAACTCTTCTTCTGCCTTCTAGGTGGAGGGAAGGGCTTGCTAAGTCAATAAGTCCCTAGGCTGACCCGGAACTTGTGGTCTTCCTGCCTCAGCCAACTGGACTGGCCATCTTTTCCTTTTTCTGAGGACACCATTCATATGGGGTCGGGTCCACCTTGGTTCTGCAGGACATCATCTTTTCTGTGTGTGTGTGTGTGTGTGTGTGTGTGTGTGTGTGTGTGTAACTGAGGATTGAACTCAGGACCTTGCACTTGCCAGGCAGGCACTTGTGCCCCTGAGCTATCTCCCCAGCCTTTACCTGCTGTGGTTCTATTTCCAAAGCAAGGTCTAAGGTGCTGAGCTTGACACATTAACATGTCTTTGCAGGTGACACAATTCAATCTGTCGACCCCAGTTTCTTCAAGTATGAAGGGAGAAGGATTATGGCGGTCTTGTAGATGAAGAAACCCTGACATGGAAAGACATGTGTGATATGTCCCTGCCAGAAAGGCAGGAAGTTTCAGAGCACACACGTGCCCTGGTGCCCCCACTTGGGCTCTATTTCTCAGGGCTTTGGATGAGTGCAAAAAGTTGCTTAGATAAACATATATTTTGTTCTCCTAGTTTAATAACCAAAAGCTGACCCATCCACAGCACCTTTGCCTCGTGGGCATGTTGTGAGGACCGAGTGCCTGGGGTGCGTGCTACCCGCAGGGTGGCTGTGGGCTTTGCCACCTCCGTCCATGTTCAGTGCAGCATTCGTTTCAATAAACAAGGACTGCAAAGAAGCCTATCGCCCGGGAGTGAGGACTGCTCACGCAGGAAGTCGTACCCCATGCACCTGAGGCCTGAGTGTCAGTGTTCTGTCCTATTAGGGTTTCTTTTTATTTATTCTTTAAAGAATAGTCTTAAATACAGTTTTAATAATATATTTTTAAAAACATTAGAAATGGTTGAGAATTTCAATAAACAAAATGAAAGGAATTCAACAATGACTGTCACATTGTATATTGTTGTCATCAAATTAGTTGTTCAGATAGCTGGATCTAGGCCTGTAAAATTGGCCCAAAAAATTAAAAAGAATGGAAAAAATGTAAGCATTAACTGTTCCTTTCTGGTCCCCCCCCCCTCCCCCTGTTTTATTTGTGTTTTGGCAAAGGGTCTCACTACTCACTTTGGACTTGTTGAGATTCACCTGTTATTTTAGCCTCCCAGGCACTGGGATTACAGACATGCGCCACCACGCGCAGACTCTGTGGCAGGCTCAGCATGCCCCCGGGGCAGGGCCAGCGTGATGTGCAAGGCCAGGGATCGAACCCTAGTCCCTGCGCTTGCCAAAGCACTTTGTCCACTGAGCTATCTCACCAGACCCAACTGCTCCTTTCAGTAGATCAGTAGGAATCAGCAGGACAATTATTCAAGCTATCCTTGCATATGTGCACATATGTATCTTTCCTTTCTGTCTTCTGTCTGTTCTCCTTTCCTTCATGCCAGTTGTCCCTGCCCTTTGAACTGTTTCTTCCTTCCCCTTCACAGTACTCATTGTACCTTTCAGATGCTATTCACTCTTTCAGGTTCTTGCACTATGGAGAAAATACCATGTTTACGCATGCCAGTCCGGTTACTGGATGTATTGTTCAGCAGTACGCAAAATTATATTGACCCAGTGTTGCTAATGACACGGAGAAATGCTTGCAATATAATGCAGAGGGGAAACTAGAAAGAAGAGATACAGGGGCTGGGGAGATAGCTCAGTAGAATAAGCACTTGCCTGGCAAGTGCAAGGGCCTGAGTTCAATCCCCAGCTCTGGGAAAGAGAGAGAGAGAGAGAGAGAGAGAGAGAGAGAGAGAGAGAGAGAGAGAAATTTCAAGCTTTGTAACATAATTTTTATACCAGTATAAAATGAGTATGACCAACATAGAAAGTTCTGCTAGTACAGCAGGTGTGAGCAATTTTTTTCCTCCCTTTCTACTTATTCATCGCATCCATATTTTCTTTAAAGGCCACACCCCACAACTGCAGAAGGAGAAACAACTTACTGGAAGGGTAAAAGAAAATAATTGTGCTGGGGATATAGCTCAGTGAGAAAGCACAAAGTCCTGAGTTCAATCCCTGGTACTGAAGCAAAAAAAAACCAAGAAAATAAATGTAACGTGGGTTTCATGCCCAGGCAAATGACTGCCACCCCTCTGAGGGGCAACGCATTCCACACGCAGGCTCAGTCAGTCCTCGAGCCCCGTTCCCAGAGCTGATTTCCCCGCTCTGGTCCCACCAGTCCATTGGAAACCTTTCGTTTCCTCCCCTAGCGCATTCCAGAGTCTCTCTGTCTTTATTTGCCCTGCAATCACTTGTTTTCCACAAGCATTGGGGCCAGACTGCATTTCCAGCCAGGCTTTCCACACTGAAGGCAACGGCTGAGAACCCTGATGGTTCCTCCAGGAAGACACATAGCTCCTTGGGGCAAACCAGAGCTCCTTGTGGAGTTCTGTTCTGAGATTGCAGATGCCGCTCTGGCCTGTTGTTTACATGGTTCTGAAGGCTCAGGGTCGTTTTTGGTCCCTGGTCACCTCTTTTCAGATCCTTCTCTACTGCCAAGAGAGACAGCATTGGCTTCTCTTTGCACGGTTTCAGTTACACAAAGTCAACTATATTTCAGGAAATTAAATGCAGAATTCCAGAAACAAAGAATTTAAGCTGGGTGTGGTGGGGCATGCCTATCATCCTAGAACTCTGGGAGGCTGAGGCAGGAGGATTCTAAACGTGAGCTCAGTCTCGAAAACTTAACATAGTGAAAGCTCAAAATGTAAAAAGGGGGTCAGGGAGAAGCTCAGGGGCACAACTGCCTGCCTTACAAGTGCGAGGTCCTGAGTTCGATCCCTGCTTCCAGAAAACAGAAAGAAAGACAGAAAGAAAGAAAGAAAGAAAGAAAGAAAGAAAGAAAGAAAGAAAGAAAGAAAGAAAGAAAGAAAAGTAAAAAAGTATTTCAGTGCAAAAGACCCGGATTCAATTTCCCTCCCAGAAAAGCATTCCTAAGTTTTAAATTGCACAGTATTCTTCAGCATCAATAGCCGGCTGCACTCTCGCGCTGCTTTGCTTTCTCCTGCGTGGGACAGAAATCGTGTCTGTCCCCGCGTCCTCGCTGCACACGCTCCCTGCCGCCGTGCCTGCGTCCGAGGGTCCTTTATGTGTCTTAGTGAAAGCCCCCCAAAAGACCAAAGGTGTAGGAGGGCGGAGGAAGTGGACCGGTAAAAAAGAGGACTGGGGTAGGTTACACACGCGCACCAAATGCCCCCCACGAATAGAGTCATTACACCCTGTGAACCTGCACGTATACAGAATGAAAAATCCCGGCCCGAAACCGCGGGCCTCGGGAGCCAAAGACAGAAGAGCGCGAAACGTGGAGCGAGCGGCCGCTAGGTGGCAGCACTGAGGCGCGCGAAGGAGAACCCAAAGGCGCCCCGGGTTGGTTTCACCCACAGGTGCGGGCATCCTCTGGGAGAGCTCAAGTGTGCTAGGCGAATGCCTCGCCACTGAGCTACATCCAACCTGTTTCTTTTTTTTTATAATTATAAATCTCTCTGCTTACATCAATTAAAATATATTTGGCTCCAAATAAGAGAAAATCTGTGACAGACGTAGCCATGATGAAGACTGTAGCCTGACTAGCGTTTCAAGAAACGGAACGTAGTGAATGGGGCCCAGGGACAGCTGTGGTCTGTTGCTGAAAATCCCGGAAAGCTGGGATAGGGGAGTCCCAGAAAGCTGGGACTCCAGGTGGTGGATGGCAGCGTCACCTGTGGGCTCTCTGTTTGTTGCTTTCTCCCTTGCTTGGAATGCTCATGGTTGACCCCTGTGTGAAGCATATGATAGGGAAGGGATGGAAGTCAACAGAGATCGCGGTCACGCTCGTGATTACGCGCATGGTCCTCTTTTGCTGAAGTGATCACGTTCACTAGCCTGAAATAAAGCTGAGCTGCTTCGGGGGTCCTTTGCTCACTGAGGGGCGAATCTCAGCGAGCCCTCTGAGCTACCTTCATCAGGTCTTCTCGTCGTTTCTTTTGGCACCGACTCATAACATACAACAGAAGATAGTTCTGTTTTTCTCAGGAGAAACACAGACACAGGCCTTGAGTCCAGCCACGGTCTGATAATGTCCAGGTGAGGGCATTATCAGGCTGTGACGGATAACTGAGGCCACTGGCCCGAGGCTTCTCTTAGATGTATGTCCTCAAGGTCTTCACGTGGCTAATGAATGTCCAGGCTTTGAGCCCTCCCTCTCTAGCAGGAAGGAAGACGGTGGAAATGCAAAAACGCAAGTAGAAAGCCACGCTAGGGCCACTTTGGGTGTGGGGCTGAGCACCTGGCACGAGAGGGTAAGATGCGGTGACAGTGGGGCTACGTGGATCGTGGTCCGCTCCCTGTGGCCAAGATGTGGATAGCAACTGTTTGATCAATCTTACATACCTGTATCTATTAATCTGAACTGATCCGATGATGAAATATATAATACAACCATTGTTACATTTAAAATAAATATTTTGAATTAAAAAGAAAGAATTAAGATATAGCATGTCCGTGTGCAAATTCTCCATGTAGAATGTGATCCTTATGTGAAAAGCATGCCAATAAAATTAATGTTAAGAATAACAGACTTACAGAGAAAATTAAGTTGTAAAGAGATCTAAAATGTAAAAGTTTGAAAATAATGACACCAAGATGCAGATAGCGCAGGTTCCTACAGAGTCTAGGAAAATCAGTACAGGTCTGATTCCTTTTGTGTAGACACACAGGCATCCATCAAGTCCCTGTTACCCACTTACACATGACCTAGCAGTGCTTTTTCTGGTCCCCACTGCCTGCTACTCCAGGAATGGGATGAACAGGTGTTAGTGGCATAATATGGATAGGAAGAACCCACTTTCTCTGACTAACCCATAACACTAGCTCACATGCTATGTAAACAAGTGGAAATTAAAGAGCCGCACTTCAGTGAAGGCAAGGTCAACACACATCTTCCTATTCGTCCCATGACACGTGACTTAAAGCCTTGGGTATTCTACACAAAGTGGACAGTGGGATACTGAAAGAAGAAGGAGGCCACTCTGTGGCAGACACCGAATGTGGACAGCGTCGTGATGCCAGGTTCCTGGATTTTCTTGCACCTGGTGTTGCCCAGATTTGCAGCTGGAAAAACCTCAGCACTGCCAGGCATGCGCACCCAGAAAGCTCCATCAAAAGCCTTCTGTCTCCAACCAAAGGAGGTCTAAAAGGCTGCTTACCAAATATGAAACTTTTAATCAATAACTGATCTTCTCTAGAAAAGACTGCAAAAAGCTGTGGCCGCATCACCACCCTTGCTGGCCAAGGCAGAGGGAGGAGCCTGGATCCCCGCCCTCCAGCACGTAGCCAGGTTCCAGTGTGACATCTCAGTCCCCCTGCTTTGATGGTATCAGAAAAGACCAAGCAGGAAGATGGACCTTTCTTTCTCCTCTAGAGATAGCAATGAAGCCACCCCCTTTCCTCCTGTGTGGAGTCTTCCATGGCCTGGTGGAAAGTCAGCACTTTCACCACCTCCCTGGAGTAACCCGGATGAAGGTACCAGGGATGTTATCACACTTCTCCAAGAAGTGAGTATCCAGAGTCCTGATGAGGAGCTGGAGTTGTCCCTCCCTGGCCCAGTGGTGATTTGGTCCTTCTTCTGTGTCACTGGAGTCTGGGTGGAGAACCCAGACCTCTACTCTCATCTGTAGTAACAAGATGTAGATTGGCTGCAATAAAAAAAAAAAGTGACAAGAACTGGGGAGATAGCTCAGTGGCATAAGGACTTGCCTGGCAGACACAAGGTCCTGAGTTCGACCCCCAGTACTGCATGGAGTGCTGACCGCAGAACCAGGCATGGTGACACACACACACCTGTAATCTCTGCACTAAGGAGGCTGACAGGATGATCACTACAAGCCTGAACTACATAGCAAGATTCTTTTTTTACAAAATAGTAAAAAATATTTTTTAAAAAAGGTGACAATACCGTATATAAATAAGGACGCAGTGACATGCACGTTGCTGGTGAGAGCATAAAATGATACGGCCATCACAGAAAACTGCTCAGCAGTTCCTTTTAAAACTGAGCATGCCACTGCTGTGTGACCTGGCAGTCATCCTCCTGGGCATTCGTCCTAGGGAAATGAAAATTTATGGTCACACAAAACCTCTCCATGAATTTTTAGAGGAGTTTTACCTTAATAGCTCAAAACTGGACAGATGTAAATGTCCTGCGTTGGAAAACGGCTTAACAATCTGTAGTGTGTCCAGCCCTTAGAATAATACTTGATAATAAAAAAAGGATCAATTATTGTGCAAGACCTGATTCCCTAGTAAATTATGCTGAGGGCAAAATGGCAGCCGGAAGAGCTGATATAGTATGTCGTTGCCTGAGTACAATATTCTTTCACTTGCTTTTATTTCTTATTTGCAGAGGCTCTGCCCACGTAGGTCTGACTCAGCGATCCTCCTGTTTTCAGCCTCCCCAACACTAGGACTACAGGCATGTGCCACCATGCCTTAACTTGGTAGCCTGCTCAGCATGCCTGAGGGCAGGGCCAGAGCAGCATGTGGTGCCAGGCATTGAACCCAGGTCCCCGCCCTTGCCAAAGCAGCCACTTAGTCCACTGAGCTATCTCACTGGCCTTGGTATAGTATCATTGGAATGAGATAACTACGAAAATAGAAAACAGATTTCGGTATGCCAGAGATTAAAGGAGAAGGGTGGAGTCTGTAGGTAAGTGTCGCCATGACAGGTCACATGGACACCCCCGTGGCGGGGGAAGTGTTCTGTGTTTGGCTGGATCCCATCATTATCCTGGTTGCGATGCTGTACCACAGCACCCAAGACATTCCTAGGAGGAGAAATAGGGTCAAAAGGGCATGTGAGCTTGCCGTCCCTTAGGGCAGAGTGTGAATCTGTAATTATCTCTCCCCCCAGATTTGTTTCTGAAGGGAAAGCACAATGTTTACATAGAAATAAAAGCTTGCTCAGTATATCACTCTCCTCTCAGCGAGGATTTACGTGGCAATAGCTAAAGAGAAGGCACTACCTGTAGGTACCACTAGCTCCTGCATCCACTAAACCTCAGCCCTGGGAAGTCGTGATCCTGTTTGCAGAGGAAGAAACGAGGTTGCGTAGAGGATGCTGCGTGCTGGAGGTAGGTTCTGAACCGACACCCTCCTTTCACAGATGTAACCCAAATAGTGTTTCAAGGAACTGAGTGTAATAAACAGGGCCCAGAGACAGCTGTGGTCTGTTACTGAAGACCCCAGAAAGCTGGGATAGGGTAGTCCTGGAAAGCTGGGACTCCAGGTGATAGTGGCAGCGTCACCTGTGGGCTCCGGGAGTTTGTCGCTTTCTCCCTTGCTTGGTTGACCCCTGGGTGGACCCCGTGATAGGGAAGGGATGGACGTTAATGGAGATCGTGGTCACGTTCGTGACTGGGCACGTGGTCCTCCTTTGCTGAAGTGATTGTGCACGAGATCACGCTGACTGCCCTAAATAAAGCTGACTTGCCTCTGGGGTTCGTTGCTCACTGAGGGCCGAATCTCAATGAGTCCTCTGAGCGGCCTTCATCAGGTCTTCCCGCCATTCCCTTTGGCCCCGACCCCAGCCCAGTCTCTTCTTCCTGGGTCTCCCTCTGAGCCTGGCCGCTTCTCCCTAGGTGTGCACCTGAGCCAGGTCTACACCCTGGGTCTCCCTCCCAGCCCGGTCTCTGCTCCCCGGCTCTCCACCTGAGCCTCGTTTCTTCTCCCTGGGCTCTCCAAGTGATCCACTGCTTCCAGCTACCATGCCATGAGCACTTGGCTCCTGATCTTTGCCTCCCTTCCGGCCCTCAGCTCTGGAACCAACAGAGACTGCAGGATGGGAGCTCCGAAGCCGTGAGCCAAAATAAACCTTTCCGCTTGTAAGCTGTGCCCGCCCAGAGCTTTGTCACAGTAATGCAGAGCTGACTGACACATCGATCAGCTATGATTTGCTTCCAGGGGGCCGAGTCACCTCCCTAGAGAATGGAACTGCTGATAGGACAGTACAGAGCTGGAAATATTTCTACTAGAAAGAGAAAGAAGTTAGAGCAGGAGTCAGCCTCGCTTTGAGATTCACGGGCCACCCGCAGGATACACTGTGTGGTAGACTCGAGCTAATTACCAGGAACAGCGGAGGGTGTGTCTACAGCTCTCAGAAATGAGCCCAAGAATTATCTAGGAGATTAGGGCCAAGGCACATCTCTGGAAAAACCGAAACTTGAACCTGACTGCGCCTGTGCCAGCCGTGGGCTTGTCCTGGCTGTGCTCGCGGCCTCTTCCTGTGCTCCTCCTGGCGCTGCTGCTCGAAGCCTCACTTAAGGCCCAGAGCACAAGCAACCTCTAGACGCCTTCCCTCAGGGCCTCCTATACGACTTTCAGGGCGTTCCTTGCAGTCAGACTTGGGCCCGGCCAGGTTTTCCAATCCTGTCGGCAGAGCGCTGAGCTCCTTGGTAATCTTCATCAAGGGATCTGTCCCCAGCCCACGGGAGTCTTTGCTCTTGGTCAATTTGGAATACACAGATCATCTCTCAGTTCCGCAGCCAGCTCACTCCGGGTTTCTTCCCCCCAGGGCCACCGTCCTCCCAGAGGTGTCTGATTCCCACAGCTCCCATCACCCTCATGGCTCTTGCACACCCCATCCCCCCGGAAAGGATGCTGCGGAGCACCCTGGAGGTCTGAGCGCCAAAGCAGGGGAAGGAGCACCGTACCCCTGGGAACACGCTCTCTCTCCAGGGAGAAGGGCGGCGCGTTGATGTCCCTGGATCTCAGTGCACGCTCAAGCCACCCTGGAATAATTAGCTGAATCCACAGAGCTAACGGCGCCGGCCTGACTGCTGCGCTCGTTCCCTCCCGGAGCGGGGCTGTCTAGTGCGGCTCCTGATGAGTGTCGCCTGGTGCCGTACTCAGATGCAAATCTCGGTCTTTTTTCTCACCAATAACCTTTTCTCCCCCTTTGAAAGGAGTGTTCTGGGAGTGCTCAGAGTTTCGGCTGAATTGCGAATCTAAAATGAGATTCGGGTTTTATTCCACCTGCTCACTCTGCTATGATTTAGATGTGCAGCACCCCCCAAAGGCCCATTGAGGGGACCCTCTCTCCAGCGCAGCAATATCCAGAGGCAGGGCCAAGAGGGGCAGTGCCATCAGGAGGACTCTAATTTCCTCAATGGCCCCATCTGTTCATGAGTTCCTCAGCTGACTGAACTGCTAGGAGCAAGTGCTCCTCAGGAGCTAGCTCCCGCTCTTTGCCCTTGTCTCTGCCCCCAGCTTCCATGACATGGCAGGTGAGGTGCTTCCTTCTCCAGGGCCTGGGCCAGCTGGCTGTGGGCTGAGCCTCCGTGCCCTTGAGCCAAGGTCAGCCTTTTCTCCTGTAAGATGTGCATGTCAGATATTTCGTACCAGGCTCGAACAGCGGAGCAGCACCCAGTCTTCAGGGTAAGATGTCTCCGTCAGCTTCCGCAGTTGATCTGGAAGAGGTGTCGGGCCCCGAACTGCACCCAGGTAGGCGTAGGTAGCCGCCTGCTAAGCAGCAGCAATGTCTGCGTCAGGGCTGCCATAGGAGCTGCGTTAGGTCCTCCTGCGCCCCCAGCTCCTCTCTGGCTCTCCAGCCTGGACTCCACCATCATAGGAACAGAATAACTGCCCCTGTGCCAGGATCCAGGGCCCTGGATCTTCCTCACCTTTTGTCCTTCCCAACTTCGGACTATGACCTCTCGACATTACTTCAAGGAAGCAGACAGCAGTGTGTGGGCTGAATGGTTAGTCAGGCTCCTGAGGACCCTCGGGAGAGGCTGCCAAGCCCAGCTGGCGAGGATCGTGGCTGCTGATACCTCTCAGCTTCCCCTCTCCATGAGCTGGTGCCCTGGGCCGTGAGCTGGTGCCCTGGGCCACAAGGACTCGACTTGGGGGAAGGGACAATATACTGACATCACAGGACTATGGTTTCACCGCCAAGTGAACCTAATTTTTTTGTCTTCTTCAAGCAGGGTCTTACTATGCAGCTTAGGCTGGCCTTGAGCTCACTTTATAACCCGGGCTGGTCTCGAACTTGCAATGATCCTTCTGCCTCAGCCTCCCAAAGCCTGGGGTTACTGGTCCGAGCCACCACACCTGGCTGGACCTAAATTTGAACTTGAGCTCTACCCACTGACAGCCAGGTGACCAAGAAGTGCCTTGGTGTTATGGCTTATGTCTAGTTGTCACCACAAAGCCTCATACAATCATGGGGCAGGGACTTCTAGAGTTTGAGAATTGACTCATGATCCACTCGGATTATGTGTTTTAGTACTGATGGTATCATGGGTCTGAGGACTGCTGGGAATTATGGGTGTGGCCTGAGGTGGATAGGCTGAGGCGGAGAGCCTGAATGCAATATAAAGAGAGACAGAGAGACAGACTTGCTCTGTTGCCCTCTGCTCCCCTGGTTGTTCCCTTGCCTCTGTCACCATGGTTGCTGTTCCGCCACCATGAACTGCTGCGCTCTGCCATGTGCCACTCAGCCTTGGAGCCGGCTGAATATG
>PVJA010038299.1:8081-19927 GCA_004027025.1 Myocastor coypus
AAAAAAAAAAAAAAAAAAAAAAAAAAAAAAAGACAATTAGCCAGGCATGGTGGCACACACCTGTAATCCCAACACTTGGGAGGCTGAGGCGGGAGGATCAGTGCAAGTTCGAGACCAGCCTGGGCTACAAAAGTGAGCTCAAGGCCAGCCTGAATGGCATAGTGAGACCCTGTCTCAAAAAAAAAAAGCTTCCAGGGGATGAGGAGAGAGATAATGATGATGGTGATCATGATGATGATAATAACCATTAGCAGTGGATCAAGAAACAGAATGACTTCGGACTCCTTAAGAGAAGCTCTCTTCAAATAAGAGAGTGATGCTTCGGAAATCCTTTCTTTTTTTTTTTTTTTTTGTGGAAGCAGGGATCCAACTCAGGACCTTGCACTTGCCGGGCAGGGACTTGTGTCCCTGAACTGTCTTCCCAGGCCCTATGCTTCTGAAATTCTAATGCTCAGGCAATCTCAGTCTCAATGTAGCAGGAAGAACAAGTGATTAGAACAACCAGGCCATGTTGGCTGGTACAATCAGCAATACTGATAGCATCAAACACAGCCATATGAAGTACATCTGTGGGTATATAACAAAATCTAAAATCAGAGGCCGGTGAGATGGCTCAGTGGTCTAAAGCACCTGCTTAGGCAAGCTTAGGCAACCACAAGGACGTCAGTTCAATCCCCAGCACCACATGCTGTGCCAGCCCCACTCTCAGGGTGGGCTAAGCTGGCCATAGCACAAATAAAGTTTAAAAAAAGAAATAAAATCAGAAAATTGTATACAGTAAATATACTATGAATATGACAATGTTATCCTCAGGGGGTAAACTTTAAAGGGGGTTGGAGTTAAAAATAAATGGAAGACCGGGAAGAGGTTAAAGGCAAGGCTGGAGGACAAAGGAAGGACCATGGTTCGATCCCTGGCACCACATGCTATGCTAGCCCCTGCCCTCAGGGTGGGTCGAACTGTCAAAGAGAGAGAGAGAGAGAGAGAGCGAGAGAGAGAGAGAGAGAGAGAGAGAGAGAGAGAGAGAGAGAGAAGAAGGAGGAGGAGGAAGAAATAAAAACAAGAACAGACTAGAACAGCAAACTAGCAATGATATTCACACTAATATAAAAACAAGATCAAACAAGAAAAAGAAATAAACCTCTCCCCAAAAAATAAGAATTAAAAAAAAATTCACTACAGGGCAAATCTCTGCTGTCCCCAATAGACGGAGTGGGCAGACGGAGCCCAGAGCCAAGTTGGTCAATCCCAGCAAGCCAGTTTAGATCTACAGCAGGCCAGAGGATGATCCTAGCAACCCTACACCTTTACTTCCACTGAAGCTCAGACTGGTTTCTGGCTGTGAGGCTGGAACTCAGTTTGTCCAGCCTCTGGCACTCTGTGTGCCTCCTCCTGGCTTGACCTTGGCTCTTTGGCCTCCTTCAGACTTGATCTCTGTCCCACCTCACCTGATGCTGGCAGCTGCTAGGTGGAGCCTGCAGCTGCTCTGAGCTCTGAGCTCAGCTGGCCTCTCTCCAAGATGGCAACCAGCCAGCCTCCCTCTGCTGGGGGACTTCTGAGTGTGGGTAACCCACCAGCCACGACAGCCTGCCACATCCACGACTCCACTCCATTGGTGCCTCTCTCCTCGGAGGCCTCTAGGGTGGCCAGCAGTCACCACGCTTCTGCAAGGTCAAGCCACCGCATCACACATACAGAGCAAGCCAGGGCTTGGAGAAAGCAGCACGTCTCACATCCTTCCTCTGCGCTACAGTTGTTCTTCCCGTGGGCTCCCATCTTACTTCAGATCCTTGCCTCACGTCTCTCTCTTCCTCACGTTGCTATTTTCCAGTATCTGGAGACCAAATCTTGGAGAGGCTGGTTCTCTGCTGCTCACCATTACCCTGCAGCAGCACAGGCTCAGAGCTATTTACCTCTCCTTCCAGAGCTGGATTCCAAGTTCTTCTCATTTCAAGTAAAGAACTGGACAGAGCAGGCAAAAAAGCAGTGGCAAAGTCTATTCAAGAACCGGAACATCAGCTGGGCGTGGTGGCGCACACCTGTAATCCCAACACTTGGGAGGCTGAGGCAAGAGGATCAGTGCAAGTTCGAGACCAGCCTGGGCTACAAAAGTGAGTTTAAGGCCAGCCTGAACTGCATAGTGAGACCTTGTCTCAGAAAGACAAAAAAAAAGAACTGGAACATCTCCAAATTCTGAAAGAAACTGGTTTCTATCCCTGAATTCCACTGGGAATGAAACTGTAAGTCAAGAAAGGAGATTGGAGACCCTTTCAGATACACAAGTCTTACCTTTTTTCCAAAAAGCCACAGGAGATGTGCTCCAGCAAAATGAGGATGTCACCAGGAGCAAGGACATGCTGAGGTTGAGGAGACAGGAGAGACATGGGGGCGCTGGGCAGTGGGAAGTGGAGACCCTGGCATGGGAGCTGGACATAGAGGGTAGAGGGCAACTAGGTCAGGTAAGGCCCTGCCACTCATGAGACAGCTATGCTGAGGGCTGTTGCCACCAATACACCAGCTTCCACTGTGGCTTCATTTTTTTTCCTTTTTTCATTTCCAGAAGAGAACAGCCAGGTGGATGTGACCATGCTCTTGTGTGTACTTGACTTGGCCTGACCGTGACAGAGTTCCTACCCTCCTCCCATGACCTGTCACCCAAGCTACTGAAAATACTCATTCTGCTTCAGGAATGGCACCGCCCAGCTGGCTCTCAAGGGCTCATGGTGGGGTTTCTCAGTAGACATCATAGGATGGGGCCAAGCCCTCAGCTCTGCGGCTGTCCTGTTCTGGCCAGCCGTGTGCCCTCTGGAGCCACTCAGGCACTCACACACCCCGTTTTCCAGAAGATTGTGCAGACTCTCAGGAAAGCTAGCTCTAGGTCTGGTCTGGGCAAGCCCTTCCTCTCTTAGCGACTGTCACTGACCAGTGGCTGGACTAGCCAGTCATGGTAGCCAATGTGTGTAATCCCAGGGCTCTGGGAAGCTGAGGAAGAAGCGAGGCACACACACCTGTGCACACACCTGTGCATGCACAAGTACCAGGTTGAGGATGTAGGTCAGTATGAAGGTCCCAAGTTCAATTTCCAATATCAAAAAAAAAGTGTCTGGCTAGCCTACCTTCCATATACAGATAGCTCATTCTTCTCTCCAGTCTGTTCCCAAACCCCAACCATACAGTCTTTTACAAATTGAAATATTCCCTTGCCATACAGACAGTGACCATGCTCCTTGGTATTTTCCAAAAGGAGCTGAAAACTTACGTCCACATGAAGCCTGTGCACGTACGTTTCTGGCTGCTTTATGCTTAATCTCCCAAACTCTGGAGCAGTCAAGAAGCCCTGCATGAAGCTGGTGCCTGGGGCCACAGAGATAGCTCAGTGGTCTAAGCTCCAGCCTAGGCAAGCACAAGGAGCCAGGTTTGATCACCGGTACTGCATGCTGTGCCAGTCCTGGCTCAGGCACACGGAGCTGGGCAGCCAAGACAGGGCATGGTGGTGCATGCCTGTAATCCCTGCACAGAGGAGGCTGAAACAAGAGGATCACTATGAGTCCAAGCTGCATTGAGACCCTGCCTGCATAAGTACCTGGCAGGACACCCAGACAATAAAGTGACAGTCAGCACTAAGAAGCAACGTGTTCCCAAGACGTGAGGAGACGTGGGGAGCCATAGGGACCCGAGGTGAAGAAGCCCATCTGAAAGGCTAAGTCCTACAGGACTCCACCAGGGTGACATTCTAGAAAAGGCAAAGCCATGGAGACAGGGAAAAGACCAGTGATCAACAAGGGCCAGGAGGACAGAGGTATAGCCAAGGGCAGGATTTAATGGCAGTGAAAGCGTTAAGATTTCACAGTGGTGGGCACTGTCATTGTACATGCAATGTGTGACAACGCTAAGTGTGGGTCCTAAAGCTAGCCATGGATGTGGGGTGGCATGGGTGCATCACTACAGGTCTTTGGGTTGCTACGAATGTACCACTCTGCCAGGGAACATGCACGGGCCAGGGAATGTATGGGAAACCTCCTTCCTTTCCTTTCGATTTGTTGTAGACTTAAAACTGCTCTACCAAAATGTCTTTAGAATGAAATACGACATAATCAGGACCTTATGCTTGCCAGGGAGACACTGTTTTTAAGATGTCTCAGCTAGACTGGGTGTGATGGTGCATGCCTGTAATCCCAGCACTTTGGAGGCTGAAAACAGGACAATCACTATGAGTCTGACCTACGTAATGAGACCCTGTGGACCCTGTACTAAATACGAAAACAAAAGAAAGAAAAAGAAAAGATGTCCCAGCTGCATGATAATTTTTTTTTTTTTTTTTTTTTTTTTTTTTTTTTTTTTTTGAGATAGGGTCTCCCTATGCAGTTCAGGCTGGCCTTTAGCTTTTTTTTTTTTTTTTTGTCTTTTTGAGACAGGGTCTCGCTATGCAGTTGAGGCTGGTCGTGAGCTCACTTTTGTAGCCCAGGCTGGTCTCGAACTCACACCAATCCTCCTGCCTCAGCCTCCCAAGTGCTGGAATTACAGGCAGGTGCCACCACGCCTGGCTAATACATTTTTTTTTTTTAATGAGCAGAACATTATTTATTGAGGCAAAGAAAGCTCCTGCCCAAGAGAGGGACAGGAGGGGGGTCCCGAGTGGGTGTTCCCAAATACATTTTTGTTCTAAAAAAAAATGTTATGTATTTTAAACACAAGCCAACTGCATCCCACTACATTATTCTGAATTTTAAACTTAACTCAAGATTAAAAAAAAAAAAAAGATTAAAACCCACTGTTCAAGGGCGGAGGAGGTAGCTCAGTAGAATAAGTGCTTGCCTGGCAAGTGCAAGGGCCTGAGTTCAATCTCTGGTTCCATGAAAAAAAAAAAAAAAATCCACTGTTCAGTGACTCATTCCAGTTCTGAGCAAAACCTCAGAGGTCTTAGGGCAACTTTGCCAGAAACTAAGAGATTCTCTGCTTGGTTTTCCCCATCTGGGTGACAAGTGTCACGGAGTCCCTACCTCGCAGCCTTGTCATGAGGGTGAGCAGAGCATTGGGAACAGCGACTATTGCCTGCTGAGTGCTGTAGAAATCTTCATTTTACCTTTTGTCCCCCCTTTCCCTCTTCCCTCATTTTAAAAAGACATTTGAAGAGGCCTTTTAAAAGGTAACTTTGTATTTATTATGTGTGTGTGTATGTATGTATATATTACAATACTGGAGACTAAAGCTGGGGCCTTTGCACATCCTTATCTTCTTTCCACTTAAAAAGTTTGTTTACTTATGTATGTATGTATGTATGTATTTGGGACAAGGTCTCGCTACATAGCTGGGACTTGTACTCATCCTCCTATCTCAGCTTCCCTAGCGCTGGGATTACAGGTGTGCGTCGCCAAGCCCGGCGTCAGTGGCCCCCATCATGCTCATGACATGCTGCACCGCAGATCGAACCTGGGTCCTTGTACTTGCTGAGGCTACCAAACTATCTCCCCAGCCCTCCATTTTTTACTTGAGGCAGGGTCTCACTAAGTTGTCCAGGCTATGTTAAAACTTACAGATTTTCGTGCCTCAGCCTCCCAGAGTGTGAGATTACAGGTATGTACATGTACCACTGTACCTGACCTGAAGGTAATTTTATTTTATTTACTTATTTACTTATTTATTGAATGTATTTAGTATAGGGCCTAAAGGGTCTCACAACACAGATGGGACTCACAGTGATTCTCCTGTTTTCAGCCTTCAAAGCACTGGGATTACAAACACACGCCACCACACCCAGTCTCAATCATGAAGGTAATTTTAATAATACCTGTTTTTGTCCTTTATTTATTGACTTCAAAACTCTCTTCACTCCCCAACTTGACTCCAACAGAACAGGGAGCAAAACAGTGCCTACACCAAGTCGGGCAAACACTGATGAGCATGCAGGTGCGCTGAGACCCTGCTCTGTCCTCTCTGCTCCTATGATGACAGCCCTGGAAGATGTCCCTGCTCCTGAGGCCTGAAATCTAGGAGGTTCTGGCTGACCTCTCTGGGTAGGGGGTTTGTTAGAGACAGTGGAGCCTGGTCTTTATTAAAGGTCTGGGCAGGGAGCCTCGAAAGGAACCCCATCTCTCCTCCTAACAAGATGATAAAGGTAAGTGACTCAGTTCTCTGAGACTCAGGTTCTTCTAGAAAAGGGGGCCATGAGGTGAGGTGAGGTGTCAATATGGTCACTATGTGGAGCCCACTGCGTTGTGTGTGTGGGCTGACTGTGACTGCGGACTGACTGTGCGTGCGGGCTGACCATGAGCACCCGCTGGCCGTGAGCGCGGGCTGACTGTGTGCACGGGCTGACCGTGAGCGCGGACTGACTGTGTGCGCGGGCTGACCGTGAGTGCACCGGGTGTGGGCTGTGCTGAGTGCATCCCACAGGCTTCCGTGTTGCACAAGTGGCCCTTCCTGTTGTGCTCACAGGCAGCGTGATACGTGCTAGGAGGTGTGCCGTGTCCCGGGCACACCCCTCAGCTCTGGTGGCTCACGGGTCTTCTGATGCATGACAGTACACACAGTCAGGATGACGCCATGGAGCCCAGAGTCTGGGCAGAGAGGAAACAAATCTCCTGTGCTTCTTCCTCCCAACCTCAAATTCTTGCATGCAGTACTTGGCCAGGGGCCTTCTGAAACTGAGGGACTCTCAGCTTCAGAGCAGTGACCATGGTAATCCCCGGCAAGGAAGTGACATTGAAGGACAGCAAATAAGGAATAAATGTATGCTAGGCACAGCAGCACACACCTGTAGTCTCAGCTACTGTGGAGGCTGAGGCAGGTAGATCTCAAATTCAAGGCCACCCTGGGCAACTTAGTGAGACTGCACCTCACAAAGGAAAGGAAAGAAATAGATGGGGGTGAAGCTCCCTAGAAAGGCCCGGGGTGCCAACCCCAGCACTGCCAAAATAAGACAGGTTGGTGCTTGCAGTAGTCATCGGAGTTCACCCATGCAGTCAGTCATTTCATAAATCCTTCTTGCACACCTGCTATGTGTCAACAGGCAAAATCCCAGCCTGCCTGAATCTGGGAATCCCTGCGGAAATTGCTGACAAAATGGTCAAGGAAACATGACAGTCCCTTACCAGGCGGCAGATGTCACCGAGAGACAGCAGGCAATGCTCCCTGAGGGCAGAGGTCAGTGCATGGTGGCCCCCGGGCCAGATCCAGCCACGGAGCCTTCCGTGGCCCAGGACTTTCCTCATTTTTAGTAAGGAGGAAAAAATAATATTTTGTAGCATGTGGAAATTGCATGGCATTCAAGTTTCAGGGCCCAAAAAATAATTTTAGTGGAACTTAGTCACAGAGATTGGGCTGCATATTTTCTGAAGCTGCCTCTGTGTTATAATGACAAAGTTAAATGGCTGTGACAGGGGCCATATGGCTTGCAGGGCCCCATATTTGATATATTTCCCTTTGTAGAAAATGATGGCAGAACTTGGGAGTGGTGTGTGGGGGGGTTATGATTTATTTATTTTATTTATTTATTTATTTTTTGTCTTTTTGAGACAGGGTCTCGCTATGCAGTTGAGGCTGGCCTTGAGCTCACTTTTGTAGCCCAGGCTGGTCTCGAACTCACACCAATCCTCCTGCCTCAGCCTCCCGAGTGCTGGGATTACAGGCGTGAGCCACCACGCCCGGCTGGGGTTTATGATTTATATAGTAGAAAGATGTCAGGGAGAAGGCAGCATCTGGGCGAAGCTGGAGGAGGAGGAGGCAGTGGGAGTCCCGTGGATTGGGGGAAAAACATCCCAGGTGGAGGCATGGGCAGTGCCAAGGCCCAGAGGAAGGGCTGTGTCTGAGGGGCAGTGTGGGAGCTTTTAACAGGGGAGGCCAGCAGGGGAGCAGTGAGGGGCAAGGACGGGTCAGAGAGGAGCAGATTGTCTAGGGTCCTGCACGTCACAAGGGCCTCTCCTGAGGCCTGAGAGAGGTGGAGCCACAGGAAGACTCCGGGCAGGCGAGGGATTTGGCCTAGCTTGAGGGCTAAGAAGGGCCCTCACCTCCTCTGGTTGCATGTGAAGCTGTGGAGGGCCAAGAAGCTTCTAGGGTAGTTTGCAGCTGGAGCCGATGGTATGCCTCACTAGATAATCTTCTACCTGAGAAAAGTCCCAAAAGCATTTGTGCCCCATGTCAGACACACCAGGATTCTAGTCCCAGCTTTGCCTCCTACTGGACTAATAAAGGGGTTATGTAGGGTCAATGGGATCTATCAAGTCGAGAAGTTAGAGCCATGTGTGACATGGAGGGACAGTCTCCAACAGGGCAACTGTGACAAGGATCCTTCCCCTGGGGGACCCTGCCAGCCCAGGACACTGTCCCTCACCAGAAGGGGCTGTCCTCTGCCAGTCACCTCCCCTGAGAGGCTTAGCCTGCCCAACCTCAGTCTCCTCACCTGCCAAATGGGCTTCCTGAAGTCTATAGTACAGAATGCCAGGGGCACAAAAGGAATATGTCACAGAGAGGGTACTGGGCACACAACCAGGCCTCTGTCATTACTGACAATTCCATGCAGGTCTTCAAGAACCTTCGCCAACATTTTATTAGGAACATTTTCATGCACACAGGAGAAATGTAAATTTTTACAAGGAACATACAAATGCACAGGATCTGGAATCTATTATGAACATCTTACTAGTCTTTCTTTATTACCTACTTATTTCTCTAGCCATACAACAATCCATCTTACTTTGTTATGATGAATTTTGAAAGCCTGAAATATTTCTGTTAAGATTTTCAAGGAGAGCCGGGCGTGGTGGCGCATGCCTGTAATCCCAGCACTCGGGAGGCTGAGGCAGGAGGATCGGTGAGAGTTCGAGACCAGCCTGGGCTACAAAAGTGAGCTCAAGGCCAGCCTGAACTGCATAGTGAGACCCTGTCTCAAAAAGACAAAAAAAAAAAAAAAAAAAAAAAAAAGATTTTCAAGGAGAGTTTATAGCATGGGCCGTTTCCTCTCCAAGAATGGAGAGCTAAACCCATGCCTTGCACATACATGGTCGTCCAGGGCCCTCCCACTATGCTACATTCCTACCCTTTTATAAAATTTTTATTTTGAGATAGAGTCTTGCTAAATTGCCCAGGCTGGCCTTGCATTTGTAATCCTCCTGCCTCAGCCTCCTGAACAACCAGGATTACTTTTCTGCGTAGGCATACCTGACTTCACATGCCACTTTTTAGCACCGTTCTTAGTTCATTATATCCATGCATTCATTCATCTAATTCTTACTTTGACTCTCTAACAAATGTCAAGAATGTGATATGGCAGACTTATCCCAGTCATGCAAATGAGGACATTGAGGACTTGTAGCTACTAAATGTATGAAGTTGAATAGGAACCTGGGCCATCTGACTTCAAAGCCCTGGATTTTTATCCATAGTGCCATCTTTTCTCAGATTGAGTGAAGTGAGCCATGTAGTGGGACACTGGGATAGTATAAGCCAGTGTGAAAGAATGCATAGGAAGGTCCAGTAGAAATAACATTGGAGCCGGGCGTGGTGACGCACATCTACAATCCCAGAATTCGGGAGGCTGAGGCAGGAGGATTGGTGCGAGTTCGAGACCAGCCTGGGCTACAAAAGTGAGCTCAAGGCCAGCCTGAACTGCATAGTGAGACCCTGTCTCAAAAAGACAAAAACCAAAAACAAAACAAAACAAAACAAAACACATTGGACTTTGGTATGATTATGGCTCAACACAAATCCTAAGTCTAAGAAGAAATTGCCCCAGCAGGGCATGCAGGTCTATAATCCCAGCTCTCTGTGAGGCCAAGGCAGGAGGGTCTCAAACTCAAGCTTAACCTGGGCAGCTAAGATTCTCTCAAAATATAATAAAATAAAACAAAAAATGTCTGAGCAGGTCTGGAAAGTCCTGGTTCAATTCCAAGAATGGGCTGGCCAGATAGCTCAGTGGATTAAAGTGCCTGCTTAGGCAGACACAGGGGTCAGAAGTTCAATTCCTGGCCTGCTGTGATGGCCCCACCCCCAGGACGCACTGAGATGGCAATAGAGACCAGCCATGGTGGCGCACGCCTGTAATCCCAGCACTTGGAAGGCTGAAATCAGGAGAATCATTACAAGTCTGATCCATGTACTTGTAGACCCTGTACTAAGTTCATAAAAATAAAATAAAATAATTCCAAGAGTGACCAAAGGGGGGTGGGGGCAAAGTGTCTCTCAAGGAGGAACAATGACTAATAAATAAAATCTATTATGGATAATTGCAGCTATTATTTACCTAACCATTTCTTTCTGTCTGGCTATGTGTTGCATATGCCATTCCTCTTCAGGCACTCTTGAGGGTAGCACTGCTACACCCGTTTAGACTCTAGGCCACTGAGGGTAAAACCAAACACTCCCCCAAGCTACCGGGCCAAGAAGCAGCAAACAGGATTCAAACCCAACATTGTCACTTCCCTGGACCACTAAACTTTCCAAGCTTTATCATTTAATTTTTCAAGATATTACTTTCATAATGGAAAAGTACATTTAAAAAAATATCTGAACGAAGAGACTAATTTATCTTTATTTCATTAGCCACTACTCTGATAAAATTCAATTCCCTACCTCACACCACACACAAAACCAGTTCCAGATTCCTTGCCAGTCTACACGCAAAGTGACAAAGCTGTTGAGCAACATCAGTGAAAAATCAGTCTGCTTCAGAAGTCGACAAATATTTCTTAAACACAATGTAGGCAATCACAATATAAAGGGAAAAGATAATTAGACTGTGCTTAATGAAGACCTTTTGCTCCTAAAAATAAAAACTCCACAAAGAGGAAAACGAAGCCATAGAGATCCCCACACAACTGACAATGGCTTGTATTCAGAATACACACAAAGTAAATCCACTTAAAAATGGACCATTCCCAAAATAAAAACAGACAAGCCAATAGAAGATAAGCAAGATGTGTTTTGAACAAACAAATCACTAAAGAAAGATGTGTGCAAGGCATGGGGCCACATGTCTGTAATCCCAGCACTAGGGAGGCTGAGGCAGGAGGATTGCTGTGAGTTTGAGACCAGCCTAGGCTACAAAGTGAACTACTGAACTGAAGGCCATCATGAACTGCACAGTGAGACCCAGTCTCAAAAAGTTAAAAAAAAAAAAAAAAAAAGACAATGCTTAAATGAAAAGGTATGCTGCTTTATTACTCACTGGGAAAATGCAAATTAAGCAGCAGTGAGCTACTACTACACACCCGCCAGGATGGCTTAAAAATGAGATGCCTGATAGTGCCACGTGCAGGTGAGGATCTAAACAATAGAAATGTTCCACTATGGATGGCGGGAGGAGGATAATGATTAAACCACTTTGGAAAACACTTTGGCAGCATCTAGTCAAGATGAGCACTTGTATGCCACATGGCCCATCATTGGCCAAGAGAAAGGAGTGGGTCGGTTCACCAGCAATATGGGCCCTAGAAGTGGAAACATGGCTCTATTTTCAAGAGCCAGAAAGAGGGAGGAGACTCCAATGTATTGACAGCCAATAGAGACACACGCCATGGCACATTTGCACAATGAACACCACTTGGCAATGGGAAGGATTGGGGAGCATTTGTCTGCCCAGCCCAGGCGAATTGCATAATGATATGAGCTGAAGAAGGCAGCTACACGAGTTCAGTACTGTACATTTCTATTCGCATCCTATTAAAAAGAGCAAAAGGACAGCGCTACCTCCGGGAGATGTTCTTAGGTGGTAAAACCTAAGGTGGGGTTGAGTCAGTAAGGTGGGTCCCCTCATGGGGAGGGCAGTGCCTGGGGGCAGGAGGGGCTGGGGGAGAGCTGGGGAGAGGCGGTGGCTGCACTGGCGAGTTCTCCTTGTCAGATTCATTAGGGGA